>JAOVYX010019118.1:0-18997 GCA_035668315.1 Drosera spatulata
GTGAAATGACGAGAAACGTGAAATGCAGCTTTTCGAGGTCCTGAATTTCCATTCTTGCAATTCTTCCTCTTTTCTTCCACAATTTCCACGCCAATCTGCCATAAAATCACAACATACAGCAGTACCAACATTCCAAGACGAAAATGAAACAAAAAATGCAATTTAGACAATTTTAAGGGAATAAAAACAAACGTTTAGAATAAAGAAATGATGTGTGATTTCATCCACATCAAAATGCATCCGACATGGGTCGTTCCCAAAGCCACCAAGGTCTCAAAGGAGGTCTAGACTTCCTACTGGATATGTATCTTTTTTTTTTTCAAGCTCATCTTATTGAATACCATGCCCCCCCTTTTATCCATAAATGGTAATTTTGATTAACGAGATAAGGGACATTGTATTTTTGAAGCTTTTTGCTTGTTTTGAATTGTTTTGGTAATTTTTTCTCTTTTTTCCTTCTCTTCTTTGTTTTTTTTTTCTTTTTCATTGATGAGTAGGTTTCGAATATTTTTCAGTAATCAAAAATAGCATAAGGCTCATCATGAAAGATAGGTGTTTTATAAACAAAAATATTTTTTTTTTCAAAAACTCACATCATGTCCCCTATAATCTGTAGTTAAGTGAGAAGATGGCATAAAAGGAGAACATGAAGGTTTTCTTTTTTCATTTTTTTTATCTTTTTTTATACAAATGTCTATTTACTGTTCAAGTCACCACTAAACCGCTTTCTACAAATGAAAGAGTCATATCATAGGAAAGTAATAAAACGATGTTAGTATGGACTTATGACTTGCTTAAAAATGATATTCAAACTATATATACTAGTGTAACTATTATCAAGGCATAAAATCATTATATTACTATGCTCAAGCCATGGTTTTGAAAACAAAACATAATTTTTAGTTTCATATTTTTTACTGTTCATGAATTTTTTACGAATTTTTCAAAAAAAATAACAAAAATATGAAAAAAATTAAAAAATAAACTAACTAACCCCTCTACCAAGCTAAAACTATACATTGTCCTCAATGTTTAAGAATAAGAAGTGAAATACAATAAGGACATAAAAATAAAAATAAAATAGAAACTCGCTTGGTAGAGGTGAAATCTCGTTGATAGCTGCTGATTCCTTTAAAATACACTAATCTTGTTCCTTATGCTCAATATGTTTGTGAAATGCCCTATGAATTATATGTGCAATCCTACACACATTCTAACAAAAGACATGAAAGCATCGAGTGAAAAATAACATGTAATAAATAAAAACACTATTGCAGACTCGTTCTATCAATTTTCATAGCATGGATTTAAAGTTTCGATATATTTAATCAAGAGAATATATGATTAGAATGATTAATACGCAAAACAGGATGAATCAGGATAAAAATGATCTCATACGCCGAAGGGCTTATGAGACTTGTTTTTATTAAAAGTCTTAGCTACATTCGACTCAAGGTTGTTTACCTCCTGGAAAGCCTCTAAGAAATCTCTATGTCATATAATATCTTCGAAAACGGATATCTATATATCCTTAGAGCAGAGAGAGAGAGAAGGCCCTCGTCTATACGATGAGTGTTAAGTTAAGTGGTTTCTATCTGTTCTCTCCTAGGGGGTGCTTTAGATACCATTGCACTTTCCATAACAAGGGCTTTTTGTCGTGCATTCAACGATAAGAGCCCCTTCACAAGGTCGAGTCAAAAGAAGAAGGGCAACTCGGCATCAACTCGAACTCTAGGAAATAAGGACTCCCTTTAGGGTAGCTGCATTTTACAGGTGTTCTCTCTAAAGTCGGATTTAGGAATTTCTGTTTGTCTTTTTACCTCTTTTCTAAATTCTCTAAATGTTTTTAGAATTGTTTGAATTCGACATGAGCCGTAATGGTTGTTACAATCCAAGAAATAGGAATTTAAACTCCTCAAATCTCCGTAACAATCCGTAATGCATTAAACTCGTTTGAAACACTTAAAATGCATCATTTATGAATTGTTCAAAGAGTTTCCGAAGATATAACTCGCCCGATGAATTTATTAAAAATGAAACAAACTCCTAAGCTAAAAACTAAACTAACTTATTGCACCAAAAGAAAACTAAAGACTTGAGTTGCCTCCCAAGAAGTGCTTGGTTTAGAACCTGCAGCCCGACTCTTTAAGGTTTTTTGAAATGCTGCGGAAGCCAAGATAAAACCTTCTTCTTCTTATGTTTGATATTTCTCAAAAATCGTATTTTCTCAAAATGATTAATCAAGCATGTCCAAATAAGATTTCTAAAATATTTGTATACATAAGGAAATCAAATAAAGCATGACAACTCAAAAAATAAAATACTATCAATGGAATTTCATTTTCGCATAAATAAGATATATGGTGATTAGTTATCTGTATTGGCAATCAACCTAAATAATAAAAATTAACAATTTTTTCTTCATTGATTGAATTTAAGTTGGTCTATTGATTTTTATTTTAGTTTATCAATGTCCTCTACATCTTAAAATATTTTAACATTGATTTTATTAACTAATTAAGGTTAATTTTATTTTATGGGATATGTGAGTTGATTTGATTTTTATGTTTTTTTATTCTAATGATTTGTATTACTTGATGAAGAATTTTAATTTACACATTCTTCATTAATGATAATTTTATTACATTAATTTAAATAGTTTTCTATAATTTTTCTTAAGTTTCAATTATTTAATTTGAATTTTTAATCATTTTTTGATTTTTTAATATATTAGAATGAATTTTCCTAGATAAAAATTAATAATCTTGAATTATTTAATTCTTATGAGAAGTAAATCTAACTAGAATAATACAAAAGTGAACTGAATATAATAAATAGAACGAGTTTCGTACATCAACTCAAACGTTGGAAATAGAAAATAACAGACTTAAACTAACTAACTGACTTGAGGTAGAAATGTAAATGACTCAACAGGTTGGAATTGGAACTGAAAATGAAATACATAAATAGTCACACACCGCTAAACTAAACTAAACTAAGTCCTTAAAGAGACAGACAAGAAAGACTAGGACTAGAATACATAGCAAATCACATGGGTGGTGATGGTGGCGGTCAGTTCCATTGAGGGAACTAGTCAAAGAAAACACAATGACGCTGCTCCATGCGCTGGAGAGTAGCTATCATATCCAGCGAACGCTCATTCATCAAATCAATACACTCGCCCTGGCATCGCTGCTCCTCCACTATAGCCCTCTGACTCCTCTCTAACCTCTGTCGAGCAGCCCTCTAGTCATAATGAGAGCTCGATGGTAAATTGTCACGCTGGGGTGGAGGTGGCTGGTAGTAATGACGCTACTCCTGCTCATAGCCTCCTGGATAAGCAACTGAAAATCCCAGCTGGTACTGTGAATAGAGTCAATAGGCTCATGAACAGGTGGAATAGGTGCGTCAAGCATCTCAACATCCTGATGTGCAGCTGGGGGATGTGGTGGTGAAGCAGCTCTAGGCTTAGCAAGCTCTCTGTCCTGAAGTTTCGATAATCCCCAATTCCTGGGATCTCTGACATTCTGCTCTCGTGCTGGGAGTGGAAGAAGTCTCTTAACCTCGCGTATATCTCTCAGGTAGACATAATAGTCTCTTCCCTCCTTTCTTCAGCATCCCCGAGTTCCTCATCAATGCGATCTCTTGTCCTATCCGCCTCAATAACACTTAAATCAATCTTGAAATACTCCACCAAGGGAGTAATCAAGACTCCCATAACTATGCCTCCAGTCGTGGCCGTAGCATGATACATCAGCATGCGTGCTACAAATGCTCCCGTGCAAACACGAGACTCAGCAGATTGGTCATTAATACCATATAACACACAATGCAGAATCCACAACTCCTTCTCTTAAACTGACCCCTGACTCTTCTCCATCCCTAAGATTGTATTGGCAATAAACCAATGCATCATGCGAATAGCAGGGTTACAGAACTGAGTACTCTTAGCATATTTGGGTTCAAACACTCTTTCACCGATGAGTTGCTCCCAGAACGGGTTCTGGTTACTCTTAAAGTCACTAGGCAAGTCATGTTCTCCTCCTAGCTTAAAGCCATAAGCTGTGGAGAACTTGTTCATAGTCATGGAGCGAGGCTCACCTGCCAGTTGGAATGTGATAGCCTCCTCCATTGAGTCCTCTGGAGGTAGATCCTTGAATGAGTTGTTGATCGTGCTAAGGACCTCGAATGTGAGACTGGAATATGAATTCCATTTCTTGATGAGAAATGTACCCTATCCAAGTGTCTTGCCCATCCTCTCCATATCTTTCCACACCCTGATCCTCCTCAAGTCATCCAATTCATACCACTGCATAGAAAGCATCGCCCTGTTCTTCAGCTTCCTAAGCCGGTAATGATTAACTTGTGGTAACTTATGAGTTAACGGATAAGGAGTAAGTGGCTCCTACTCTCCTCGATGGGATCTGGAATTGATGGATTTAAAGAGGAAGCTTGTTTCCTTCTTGGCCGTTTTGCCGCCATCTTAACTCATCCAGGTGGATTTGACATTAAATTTGTCCAAAAACCTTCCAAGCCAAAAGTTCACGAGGCTGGTTTTTCACCTATACGAAAATAGCATAAAAAAATACAAACCAGGCCGAATCATTCAAACCAAGACTAGGAACGCATTATCCTCATCGAATAGATACATTTAGAGTATTGATTCGATCAAAACGAACTAGAAACAAGTATTTCATACCTAGGGTTTCACGAGATCAATTTGATGAGATTGCACGAATCAAAGTGCCACACCCTCGTTGATGCGAAGCGAGGATGACGCTCGCTTGGGAGTTCCTACGAGCATTGGGTCATGGCAGCGAGATAGGAACGACGCTACGTTAGGACTTGAACACGAGCAAGCGTGTTACAAGGGCGAGCGAGCATCAGCGAGAAACGTTCCGAATGTTTATGAGGCATGACACATTGTGTTAAGACCTGGATGCGCGAGGCGTGTTCCAAGGGCTTACGAGCATTGTCGCTAGCAAAGGTAAAGGGAAAAGTACGCAAGGCATGATTAGCGTGGCGTTTGGACTTAGACACGAGCGTGTTGCATTCTAAGGGCCAACGAACATTGCGAGATTCCTAAGTGTTGGTAAACGATGACTAATAACGAGCTTTCTTGGGTTCATGCTAAGTTTGGTTCGCTTTGATTTCCTAAATGGATAAGTAGGCTACATGATGAAGGTCGCCGCCAGGTGGGATTTTGTCTTTTATCTACTATGGGGGGAAGAGGTTTCCTACGATCAAAGGCAAGACAAAGTTTTTAGCATTGTTTCCCATACTTGGTGCCATATTCAATGGCTGGGCTTAGACATTGGGAAGCATACAAAGGCCTTGGTTTGATGGTGGTCAAAGGCGAAATGTGGGTAGGGTTCGTTGCGAAGGAAATCTTGAATCGGGCTTCTCAAGTTCGAAGTCCAAGTTGGGGGTGGCAGCTTGGATAGGCCTCGTACGAACCTAAAGAGTAAAGCCTATCAATTGGGATGGATTGGCAGTTTGTGAAAGATATCGTCGTGGAAGATAAGGATTAGGAAGATAAGCAAAGCAAGAAGATATTGTGGGAAAAGTTTGGCAAAGATATTGTTTGATGTTAGGGAGTTGAGTTTGAATGATTTTGGAGTGATTCGAGGCGATTTGGTGTGAATTGATTGAGAGGAATTTGCATTTGGGAGGGTTTGAAATGAAAATGTCATGAAAACTTGAGAAATTTGGGCTTAAGACACATTACAAGATATGTAACGACCGTTACGGCCCCTCTGTCACGGTCGTTACACTGAGACCATGCCCAAGGAATGGCTTGGATACCTTCAATGATCGTTACAGACCAGAATTAAGCCCTTTTAATTTTTAAAAAATTTCAATTTGATCCATTATGTATCAAACTCATTGTAAACACATAAAATGCATCATTTTGTGACTTGTTCCAGTGATTTCGAAGATCAAAACCCATCGTGCAATTTTGTAAAAATAAAACAAACCAAACGAACTAAAAACTGAACTAGTGAAAATTAAAAACATGGGTTGCCTCCCACGAAACGCGCTTCTTAACGTCGTTGGTTCGACGTCTTTTAAACTCATTTAACATTTTGAAGTTTGTTTCACCACTTCTAATGGAATTTCGTCCATCCATGGTGAACCTTTGAGCTCATAGAAGCGCTTAAGGCGATGAACATTAACCTTGAAGATTTTTTCAGTTTCATCACTTTTAATTTCAACCGTCCCATATCCATAAAGCTTCTTGACAACAAATGGCCCTTTCCATTTCGATCTCTATTTCACAGAAAATAATCTCAATCGTGAGTTATAAAGAAGAACTTTATCAGCCATTTCAAAATGCTTCCTAGAAATATTTGCGTCATGAAGTTTATTGAATTTTCTCTTTATAAAGCGCCGCATTTTGATATGCATCATGACGTAATTCATCTAGCTCAGATATTTGGAGTTTCCTATTTTTTGCACAATTATCATATTTCAAATTTGTCTCTTTTATTGCCCATCGAGCGTTATGTTCAATTTCAATAGGTAGGTGACATGCTTTGACATAAACAAATCTATAGGGAGACATCCCTATTGGAGTTTTATACATTGTGCGGTGTGCCCATAATGAATATTTCAATGTATCACTCCAATCTTTCCTTTTGGGGTTGACTATTTTCTCCAAAATATTTTTAATCTCTCGATTGGAGACTTCACCTTGTCAACTTGTCTGTGGATGATAAACTGTTGAAGTTCTATGTTGGATATTATATTTCTTCAAAAGGGTGTCCATCAATTTATTGAAAAAATGGGTTCCCCTATCCACTCGTCAGTGAATGATACACTGTGAAAATTCTATGTTGGACATTATATTTCTTCAAAAAGGTGTCCATCAATTTATTACAAAAGTGGGTTCCCCTGTCACTGATAATATTTCTTAAAAATATAATTTCTCACAAATTCGGCCACCACTTTAGTATCATTAGTTCTTGTTGGAATAGCTTCCACCCATTTTAAGATGTAGTCCACCACCAGCAAAATACAATTCTAACCTTTTGAGCTCGAAAATGGCCCCATAAGATCAATACCCCATATGCCAATAGTTCACATGCTAGGAGATATTTTTGAGGCATTTCATCTCTTTTAGTTATATTGCAAGTTTTTTGACATTGATCACAGCTCTTCACAAAAATTATACACATCCTTATTCAAGGATGATCAATAAAATCCACATGATAGAATTTTGTGAGCTATTCGTCTCACTCCAAAATATCCACCAACATCATCGGAATGACGGTGTTCCAGAACTGAATTAATTTTATGATCAGGTATGCACCATCTAATTACTCCATCAGCACAGAATTTTACCAAGATTGGATCAACCCATGAATAATACTTCACATCATCTTGATCTTGTTATTCTGATGTCTCGAAAGATCACTTGGAAACTTCTTGGTAACTAGATAATTTACAAATCAGCATACGAAGGAGCATAACCATGTGTAGAGTATAAATACTCATCCGAAAATAATTCAGAAATAGGGATAGACTCTTGATTATTCGTAATACGTGAGAAATGATCAGCAACAAAATTCTCGATACCCTTCTTGTCTTTGATCTTTATATCAAACTCTTGTAGTAAAAGAACCCACCTCAAAAGACGTGATTTCGACTCTTTCTTTTTCAAGAGATATTTTAAAGTAGCATGATCAGAGAAAATAATTACTTTTGTGCCCAATAAATATAAAAAAAATTTCTCAAGAGAAAAAATAATTGCATAAAGATTTTTTTACGTAGTAGTGTAATTATGTTGAACTTCATCAAGGGTCTTAGACGCATAATAAATTACGTGAGGTACTTTGTCTAATTTTTTACCGAGGACAGCCCCGACAGCTTTCTCGCTGGCATCACACATAATTTCAAATGGACAATTCCAATCAAGGGTTGAATAATAGGAGTGGAAACCAGTTTTTTCTTCAAAGTATCAAAGGCATTTTTACAATTATTATTAAAAATAAAATCAAAATCCTTTTTTAGTAAAATACTTAAAGGATTGGCAATTTTTGAAAAATCTTTAATAAATCTACAGTAAAAACCAGCGTGTCCTAGAAAAGATTGAATGACTTCAATAGAGATTGAATGACTTCAACTTTTCTACAGTGTATCTCTAATCCCTTAGCGAAGACGACATGTCCCAAAACAATTCCTTTTTCTACCATAAAATGACTTTTTTCATAATTAAGCACCAGATTTGTCTTGATACACCTTTTTAACACCATTTCAAGATTTTTCAGGCATTCATCAAATGAATAGCCATAAACAGTAAAGTCATCCATGAAGACTTCAATAATATGAGAAATATAATCCGAGAAAATTGACATCATACATCTTTGAAACGTAGCCAGTGCATTGTATAGGTCAAAAGGCATACGCCTATACGCATAAGTACCAAAGGGACATGTGAAAATTGTCTTTTCTTGGTCTTCAAGAGCAATTACTATTTGATTATAACCGGAATAACCATCCAGAAAACAATAATGTTACCTTCCAGCTAATCTTTCAAGCAATTGATCTATGAAAGATAAGGAAAAGTGATCCTTTCTAGTGGCGATCATTTCACTATTATCTTTCTCTACGACTGTAAGTCCTATCTTCTTAGGCACAATATGAATTAGACTAACCCATTGAGAGTCAGTAATTAAATAAATCACTCCAGCATCGAGTAATTTTAAAATCTTATTTTTTACAACCTCCATCATAGACGGATTTAATCGTCTTTGAGGCTCACGAGATGGTTTTGAATTGTCTTCTTATAAAATTCGATGCATACAAGTGGAGGGAATAATTCCTTTGATATCAGCGATTGTCCAACCAATTATAGTTTTGTGCCTTTTTAAAACATTGACCAAAGCTTCCTCTTAGGAATTTGTAAATTGGCTTGAAATAATGATGGGTAAATTTTTTCCATCCCCCAAGTAGGCATATTTTAATTGAGTTGGTAAGGATTTCAACTTGAGATTTGGAGGGTTTTCCACGGTGGGTTGAATCTTATCATGACTTGCAGGTAATTCAAACAATTTCATCTCTTCATGCACTTTCAATTTTTCTTCAAGGAATGTCAAATCATGATCATAATTTTTAAATAGAAAATCTTCTTCCTCCCTATCAATTTGCATAATTGCCTCCATGAATTCATACTCATTTAAATTAAATAAGTCCTCTTCCTATGACATGAAGAAATTTATTGAGCAGACTGAGAACTTGGATGTTTTATGGCATCGTAAATATTAAAAATAATCGTATTGCCATCAAATTTCATGAACAATGTGCCACTATTCACTTCAATTTTTGTATTGGTAGTCCTTAGAAAAGGACTCCTTAACAAATTTGGAGCCTGTGAATTTGAACTTAATCCATCATCTGTTTTCAAAATATTAAAATCGGCAGGAAATACAAGCTCATTCACTTTGATCAAAGCATCTTCAATTACACCTATAAGTTGTGCAACAGACCAATCAGCAAGTTGAATGACAACTTCAGCAGGTTGTCATGGTCCTAAATTCAAGGAATTATAAATTGATAAGGGCATTACATTGATTGACACACCTAAATCAATTAGGCATCTTGAAATTTCTGCACTTCCTATCGTGCAAGGTTTGTAAACATGCCAGGATCCTTTTATTTTTGAGGTAGTCTCTTCTGTAAAATAGTAAAGACATTTTCACTAATCATCACACGTTCATGACCCTTAAGGCGTCTTTTATTGGTGTAAAGCTGTTTCAAATATTTAGCACAACTTGAAATTTGTTTTACTGCATCCAATAAAGGTATATTTACCTCTATCTTCTTAAAGAGTTCAAAATATATATTTTTCTGCATCAGCCTTTTTATCCTTCACCAAACGGCTCGGAAATGGGGTAGACGAGGTTTGTTTGATCATAATTTGGTTAGAATTATTTTTCTCAACTTTTTGGGGTTTGTCATGACTTCTGTCATGATCATTACCATTTTCATTTTGAACTTCCAATTCATCTTCAACTTCCCTCGATTTGGGTTCGGCTCCTTTCAACTCTTTTCCACTTCTCCACATTATTCCATTTGCGTTCTCTTGCGGATTAAGTGGTTGAGAAGGAAGTTTATTACCCATTTGAGCCTTGAGTTGTATCATATCAGAGGCTAATTGACTGACTTGGCTTCGAATATCTTGGATGTCAGCTTTAGATTCCTTAGCATCCTTTTGCATAGCCATTTGAGTTGCAGCCATGGATTTAACCATATCTTCAAGTAACATTCCACCTAAATTTCCCTGATTGAGTGGAAAATTATTCTACGGCACCTGATAAAATTCAAGAGGAAATTTTTGTTGTTGGGGAAACGAAGGTGCATTATTTTGACATTCCTAACGAAAATCTTGATGATTCCTCTATAGTTCCATTGATTTTGCCTTGGTTGACTTGGTGGGCCTAGAAATCCCACAGCATTCGTTTGCTCTTCTTGTAACATCGGACAAGAATCAGTTCGATGTCCCATATTGTAACAAATTCCACAAACTTTCACTTAAGGAATGTTATTATTTGTTGTCAGGACTTTGGTAAGCAATCAGTTAATTGATCAAGCTTCTTGTCAGCAAAACTAGGAAGAGAGGATATTTCTTGGACATAGCGAGCATGTTCATCATCAAGATTGAAATCTTGAGAATTGGCAGCCATTTTTTTCATGAATTTGACATGCAACTCATGGTTAATTATCTTGAAGATCACCCCCATATGCTGCATCGATCAATTCTCTGTCTACTGCAGAGAGTCCTTGATAAAAATATCGAATAAAAAGATTTTCTTAAAATTGATGATTTGGACAGCTTGAGCATAAACGTTTAAAACGTTCCCAATACTTGTGTAATAATTCCCCCTTCTTTTGTCTCACAAAACTAGGGAGAGAGGCTATTTCTAGGACATCGTGAGAATGTTCATCATTACGATTAAAATCTTGAGAATTGCAGCCATCTTTTCAAGAATTTGACATACAACTCATGGTTATTTATCTTGAAGATCACCCCTACATGCTGCATCGATCAATCCTCTGTCTGCTACAAAGAGTCCTTGATAAAAATATTGAATGAAAAGATTTTTTGAGAGCTGATGATTTGGACAGCTTGAGCATAGACGTTTAAAACGTTCCCAATACTTGTGTAGTAATTCCTCCTTTTTTTGTCTCATAAAGCATTTTTTGCTTCTGAATAATTGTGTTTTTAGAGGTGGGAAATTATCTATCGAGAAATAAGGATTTTATTTGCCCCATGTATTTACTGTTCCCTTGGATAAGCGATAGAGGAAACTTTTAGCGGCACCTTGAACGCTAAAGGTGAAGGCTCTAAGCTTAATGATTTCGTCAGTTACTCCTTCCGCTTTCATGTTTACACAAACTATCCTAAATTCATTTAAATGCAATGAGGATCCTCACCAAGCAAACTATCCTAAATTCATTTAAATGCAATGAAAATCCTCAGAATTAAGTTTAAAATTTCCTTGGACATCAAAAACAGTATACACAATGGAGGTTCCTTTGTATCATCATATTCAGCTAACTCACTCAATGTGCGATTACCAACTTGAGGTTCTTGAACATTTTGAGCATTCTGATTATTTTGATTATTTAGAGGAGCATTGGCTTGATTGTCTGTCATATCTAAATTTACGAATTCAATTGGAGAAAAATTATGTTGATCGTTGATATTTGTGGATGAAGAAGAAGGTGTAGAATTTGAGGTTGGAGAAGGATGTTCAAGTTGTATTGATTCGAATTCACTCACGATCTTTCGAACTTGGGTATTTGTAATCCTATCACTTCTCAATTTCATAAAAATTCAAAAATACTATGAAAATTTTGAAAAATCAGAATAGTTTAGTATTCAGATTTTTTTTAAATTTTTTCAGAAAAATAAATAAAATAAAAATAATTTCAAAAAATTAGTAGAGCTAAGTAATGATCGAAACTGTAAAAAATAATCATTTTGACACAATGTTATCGTCCCCGGCAACGGCGTCAAAACTTGACATGCTCGTCGCATGACGGTCAAATTAGAATAATTATACGCTTAGTCATACTCTAGATGTATCCAATTAACTACAGTAGTGAAAGTAAGGATCGAACCCACAGGAACGGTTGGTCTAATATTTTAGACTTGTAATGATCACGACAAGACTCTGCCTACTTAATAAAAAGTAGTAACTTTTGGGGTAAAGGGGGGGTTGTCTTTTGACTAATTAAACTAATTAAATAGCTACAATCAAACTATTGCAATCTAAATTCGTAGAGAATGTGAACTAAGGTGTTTTATTATATGGTAACTGAGGTGTTTTTTTATATGGTAAAAATATAGGGAGGTTGATTAACTACATTCTGGCTTTTTAGGATCACTCATGGATGAATATCATCTAGTTTCATTATTTTAGAAAGGTTTGGTTATAATATTTTTGGGCATAAAGTATTACATTCGCTAGAATATTAGTTATCAATGAGCTTGTATAATTAATCTAACCTATTCATCTCTAACATACCGATGAGCTCGTATATGCTAAAAATAAATAAATTTATTCAAAACAAGAGAATTCACCAAACATGAACACTAATAGCAATGAGCTTAAACTATCATGTCCACATGCAATCAATCATAACATCATGACAATGAGCTTAAATCATAAGGGTTATTTGCTAGCAACTTAATCACTTTGAGCAATTAATAGTTAGGTTACAATATCAATAGATGGGCAAACTAATTGATTTCATAACATTTCATTGATTAAGGGCAGACTTCATGTATCAATCAACGAATATGAAACCGATTCAGGTGTTCTATTTCATCTCATGATCCAATATAGATAGAGTTTTATTAACCTTTCCCTACAAAATGATCACTCACTCATGATCATCATCATCATCACATGTATCATATCAACATTCATCATCACAACCAAAATCTGAAAATAAACAGAGAAAGGAGGACAATACAATGCTGAATAACGAAGATCCGACGATGAAACAAAGAGATCCAAAGCCCTACACCTTAATCCAACCTTCACAAGCAAGGAAATCAAAGAAATATAACCTAGGGTTTGTGTGGAATGAACGAACAACGCTTTGGAACAACCTAAAACTCCTATAAAATGAATAAAATACATGGGTATTTATAGAAAACACGGAAACCAATTTGAAATTCGAACAAAACAAACAGATTCTAGCTTTTGACCTATGTAACAGTCGTGACAGCTC
The DNA here is from genome assembly GCA_035668315.1 of Drosera spatulata. Lineage (NCBI taxonomy): Eukaryota > Viridiplantae > Streptophyta > Magnoliopsida > Caryophyllales > Droseraceae > Drosera > Drosera spatulata. The sequence continues at coordinate 13,246 of JAOVYX010019118.1, forward strand.
CTTTGTCACGACCGTTACACAGCTTTAATCACCAAACATCATAATACAGGGCTGTAACGGACATTACACTTAAGTGTAACAGTCATTACATAGGTTTGAGCTCCAGGGATGACCTCCACACGCTCTAATAGTCGTTACAATGGTAAGGCTTGATCGTTACAGCTCCAGAACACATCCATTTGACATCGAAACATCACCAAACGACCATAAACGCATCCACAAATGATCAACGCATTACATCATCGTCTTGTACAGCTTCAAATCACGTCCAAGACCTCGCTCTAAGTTTCGTCTTCACATCATCCCTTGTAGTGACCTTCCATAATCAACTCAACGATTCATTCACGTCTTCCCACGATCAAATCTTCCATAAAAAAATAAATAAACAATAGTATCCAACTCCAAAGACACAAACTAAACTAAAAACGCAATAAAAAGGACTCAAACACAAACAAAACATCAGATTTACATCGATAAATTATGTGTGTTTATATATACATCACAATGGTGCCAATAGGTAAAGAGTTCATGAAATCCACAATGTAAACATTGGCATGTCTTCTCCCAATTAGCTTAACATCATTCGTTTTGAGGTCCCTTACTTCACACAAGCCCTTGGTGAAGTTCACATCACAACCCTCGTCACATAATTGACTTATGGACAATAGGGTATGACCAAGTCCTTCAAGATACGTCACCTGCTTAAAGACTAGTGAACTTGTACCAAGGGTTCCATAGAATTTAGTCTTACTTGTCTTACTGCCATCAAAGATTACTTGGGGACCATCTTCTTCTATAAAGTGTGAAAGTAAGGCCTTGCATTTGGTCATATGCCTTGAGCATCCACTATCCAAATAATATGTTAGATTATAATGCTCCTGTAAGATAATTTAGTTAGATCATCGGTCCCCAAGATTTGATCCTAACTAGTTCGTCTTAGATACCCGTAGCCAAGTTGATTTCTTATGGGATCGTGCAGTGATAGGTCTTATGACCTTCCTTGCCACATTTGTAACACACAACCTTTGGTCTTCTGTGCTGTGGTTGGTGAACTCTTCTGCTTAGAGTAGTGCAGAAGGGTTCACCCTGCTGCATTGGAGGTGCAACAGAGTACCATCTCTCCCTTGGTATAGTAGGATAAGGAATCAATGTTGGCCACAAGCTAGGGTGTAGCAAAGGTTGATTCCATTCTCCTATGAGAGGATAGTATACACAAGTGGAAGAGGGGGGTTTAAAGAAAAGTTGAGATTTCTTTCTTCTACTTGGCCTCTTCTGCTTAGTCTCTTTGGCGCTCTTCTTCTTTGCTCGAGGAGTAAAGTTAGAACTCGTCTATTGCCCTTTTGCGAGAGTGTTTTTTGAATATCTTACAGAAGGGGATTTCTTTACCTTCTTGGTTTTAGGTGGAATAGGGTTACCCATCACCTTATCAGAAGGAGATCGGATATGTCGAAACCCTTTTGGAGCCTCAACCTGACCACTTGAGGATGGTTTGGTGGATTGAGCCTTCATAGAATTCTCACCCTTACTCCAAGAGTCCAAACCAGCTCTAGAGTTCTTGGCCTGAACAAAATGGATTTCCATGAAATCCTTTGTTCTTCTATTCCACTTGTCAACCTGAAATTTGAGTTTCCTATTCTCATTTCTTAGGTGGATCACCTCGGCTTCAGTGACTTCAAGAAGTCCAGAGGTAGACTTAAGTTCCTCTTGGACTCTTTGAGAATAGAGTTCGAGCTTGTCAACTTCAGTGGCCTTTTCTTTTAGCTTACTGTTGGTGGAAGTTGATTAGCAGTAGGGTGAAATGTGATGAAAGAAGCACAATAAAAACTCAAAGGTTTTTATACTGGTTAGAGTATATAGCTAAAAAATGACTATATCCCTTACTCCAGTCTTCCCTTGATAATCAATGTCATAAATCAAGAGGACAGCACTATGTGTGATTGCTTTAGGCACATAATCAATTTGTCACTTTACAGCTAGTAAATGGCAATACAAACCGATTACAAGATCTTTCCATCTCCTCAACAGGACTCAGAACAGCCTTTTGGAATCATCTGTTTAACACTACTGCTATCAGCATTGCCTTCAGTAGCTGGCTCAAATCTTCAGCTATCAACTTCTTTCTGAACTCACTTGAAATCTTACTACACTTGTCTTTTAAGAGCAAAGGAGACTAAGAAATTCAAAGGTTCCGAAATCTTAGGCATTACCTCTGAATTTATAGACAATCCCAAATTTTTAGCCGTTGTTGAACTCGTCCTTTCCTGAAAACGTCACTTTCATGCCATCCTGACACCATATTCACCGACCCGTGACCTCTAGTGTTGATGTCGAGAATTACACAGACACAACACAAAAGGCAACCCGTGACCTCTGACTTGCCTTCTCTAGAACCTAACCTTGTTGCTCCCCAGCCTTGCTGCAGTAAACTCATAGAAGCACTTCATGATCAACCTTCCTTTCATCTGAACCCTTCTGTTGACCTCAACTTTACTATCCTCAGCCTTGTTGCAGTAACCTTCATCAACTAGGAGTAACCCAGGATCCACCATTTCTTGCTGAAGAAGCTCAAATGCCCAACCCTTACTGTCTCTTTACTCATGACCTCAATGTTTCCAGCCTTACTGCGTTCATCTCTGAACCAGCCTTGCTGCGTTTCTTTGGGCCAGCCTTACTGCGTTCATCTCTGAACCAGCCTTGCTGCATCCCTCTTTGAACCAACCTTACTCCAAACCTATTACACGCTAACTTTCCTAACAAACTAGCCTCAGCCTTTGTGCATACTGGGATATTCTAAGACTAGAGTTTGCCTATGGCTCAATTTCTATACGTCATGGCACGTGTTTCTAGATTAGAAGCCATTAGAATATTGATTGCATTTGCTGCTCACATGAATTTCAAGTTATATGAAATGGATATGAAAAGTGCTTTCTTGAATAGCTATCTAAAAGAAAATGTCTATGTTAAACAACAACCTGGCTTTGAAGATCTAAAATATCCTAACCATGTGTTTAAACTGGGCAAACCTCTCTATTTCCTTAAACGAGCTCCAAGAGCTTGGTATGAAAGGCTTTCTGAATTCTTGATGTCACACGGTTTTACTAAGGGGGTCAAGTTGATAAAACACTCTTTATCAGGAACCATGAAAAATCTGATTTATTGGTAGTGCAAATTTATGTTGATGATATCATATTTGGTAGTGGTAATGAGATCTTGTGCAAGGAATTGTCTGAGCTCAAGACAGGAGAATTTGAGATGAGTATGATGGGAAAGTTGACATTCTTTCTTGGACTTCAAATCAAGCAAGGAAATGAAGGGACAATCATTCACAACAAAAGTATCTCAAGGAACTACTCAAGAAGTTTGGCAAGACTGATTCCAAGACTTTTGACACCCAAATACCTATTGCATGTAAGTCGGATGCTGATCCTCATGGTAAGGGTGTAGATAAAAAATCTATAGAGCTATGATTGGTTCCTTACTCTATTTGACTGTTTGTAGCGAGATATCATGTTTAGTGTGTGTTTGTGTGCTAGATTTCAGTCTAATCCTAAGGAATCACAACTTAAGGCTATCAAAAGAATAATGAGGTATCCCAAAGGCTCAAAAGGCCTTGGCCTTTGGTACCCTAAGGGAACAACCTTCGAATTGCTTGGATATTCTATTGCTAATTTTATAGGTCATTTAGTGGATAGGAAGAGTAGAACTGGTACATGTCATTTTCTAGGTCCATGCTTAGTCTCTTGGATTATTTTACAATCACTTTGGATAAAATAACAACTTAGAGACTACGGCCAGGGTCTTGGTTGTGTTCGAATTTTATGTGACAACACAAGTGCAATATCTATCATCAAAAATCCTGTCCAACACTTAAGAACAAAACACACTGACATTAGATATCACTTCTTGAGACATAATTATAAAAAAGGCAACATAATCTTGGAACATTGTAATGAAGAAAATCAGTTGGCTGTTATAAAACCTTTAAGGAGAGTATGATTGTGGAAGACTAGGCAGGAAATAGGCATGATCAAAATATTTTAACTTCTTGTCATTACATTACTTTTCTTTCTATGGCTGAGTTGATTTAGGAAGATATTCTGTTTGAAACTTATTTTTTCTATAGATATGTTTTCATTTGATTAGTGTCAAGATAGGGAGGTTGATGATCCTTAATCTTCAAGGAAATGTCAATTCATGATGAAAAAGGGAACATTGGAATGAGGAAGATAAGTTTGCCAAAGGTATGTTTCAAGTTGAGCTGGTGTGACATTGATTATTTCATGACAATTATTTTGTTACCTTCGTAGAGGCCCAGGCCTTCCTCATTCTTTCCTTATATATGTAATCACAAGTTTCCAAAACACAAACCAACTTCCAAAAATGCCTCCAAAACTTCCCAAACTACTCTTTATATATGGCTCCATGTTCCATCCCAACACAAAGCCAACTGCCACTTCACCAATACAAGGGAGAATCCTATGGATATCGACAAGCACTTGGGAGAAATCAGTCCTGTGAAGCCGCTTGCCATCATGCATCCCAAAGATCAACATGCAATAGAGTGGAAGATGTCGGAGAAAACAGAATCAAGCATGAATGAGACCGGAATTGTGAAGAAAGGGGAGGGTACAACATCGAGCCCTCATGATCAAGCCAAAAGTGATGAATTTTAGACATCACCATCATCACCAATGTCAGAGACATACTCCACTGTTGCCAAAAAGATTGATCCTATAGAGATTCTGACTGAAATTACGGAAAAGGAGATCGAAGCAATCTCGGGAGAAACAGAATCGAAGAAGGCCCACCCCTTGAACATCGATGAATAAGATCAAAACCTTAGCGAAGAAAACCCAGATCGTGTTACTGAAACCTTTTTGCTAAACAACCCCTCATCACCACAAAAGGAAACCACATCCTCAACACCAATGGAGACTGATGCAACAACTCAAAGGGAATCTGAGAAAATTGATGAACAAGCCAAAGAAGGCCCAGGCCTTCCTGTAGGAGAGAAGAAGAAGGCAGCTGTTGCTAAGGCTTTTTGGAGATGCTTGCTGAAGAGGTACTCTCTAATGACTGAATGCCATGCTGACACTGATGCATCTGATGATTCAACACCCCCTACGCCCAAAGAAAAAGCAACCACTACCACCACAAAATCAAAACCAAAAGGCCTGCTCAAAAGAACAACCAAATCCCAAACCACAAAGTCCCAAAGCACCACAAAGCCCAAATCATACCACCAAATCCACCAAAAGAAAAGTCCCTACGCTATTGGTTGACTCCTCTCATACTGAGATTGAAGAAGAACTTCCTAAGGCAACTAGGAAGAAAGAAAAAAGAAGAAGAAGAAGCCAATCTCTATTGTCTATAGGGATATAAAGCTTGGAAAGGTGATTTATTTCACCTGGCTTTGAAAAAATGGACTTGGAGAGCTAGCTGATTGATGCGTGGTGTCGTATATACGTCAAATTAGTATTTATAAGCACTCACTTTCACTCTATGAATATTGAATTAATGCAGTAGTGCAAGTAAGGGTCGAACCCACAGGGAATCGTAAATGTCCAACTAAACTAACTTAAAGTAGTAACTATTCTAGGAATGGGGGGTGTGTTTAAAAGGTGATAACTAAGCTAAACTAATTACTCAAAAGAAGATAAAATTAAGCTAGATAATAAGGTGGATTGCTTAGGTTAAGAGAAATGTAGGGATAATGGTTGAGTCATTTTGAATCACTTAGATCAATCATTGA
>JAOVYX010019119.1:0-18996 GCA_035668315.1 Drosera spatulata
GTTATTTTTTCACTAAAATTTTATGAAATAGAACGCCTTATCATAAGTTAACATTTCAACTATTACGATATCCAAAATTATTTAAAATTTGTTATATTTTAACTCATAAATCGTCATCGAAAATAATGTTTGCGACGGATTTCGTCACTAACAATATATATGAGCGACGGATTCCCCCGCTAAATATTGTGATGTACAATTCTTCAAATTCATTAGCGACGGAATCCATTGTTAAATATTGTGATGTATAATTCTTCAAATTTATTAGCGACGGAATCCGTCGCTAATATATATTATTATAAAAAAATTTCACTATTTAGCGATGGATTTCGTCGCTAACCGTGTGAATGCAAATTCCTTTAATGGTTTGTAGCAACAGATTTCTGTCGCTAAAAAAATTGGATTGTTTTACAAAACATTTAGCGACGGATTTCCGTCGCTAATAGTATAAAATTCAACGACAGGTTTGACTTTTCGTTGTAAAAAAATTCAATTTTTTTTCTTGTTATTTTTGTTACGGATCCGTCGCTAACATATATGTTTTTGCGATGGAGTTTGTCCGTAGCTAAATTTTTCCGTAACTAAACTGCTGTTTTTTTGTAGTGTCTCTGCCCTCTTTTCTCCAACCTATCTCTAGAGGAATCACCTACGTCCTTTGAGATTTGTGAATGCGGTGACATTGGAGTAACTCTGGTAGCCAATCCGTCGATCCCATTTAGACGAGTGAACGCAAGAGGAAGAGACGGTGTTGCATTGACGAACAAGAGGAATACGATCGTGTGGTGAAATCAAGGAGGCTTATAACCTCACGCAGATCCGATTATTCCGATTCTTGGCGATAGGTTAGCACGCCAAGAACCCTTAATTATTTAACATCTACAAATGATACTCATACAGATGCATAATATGCTGCATTACCTTTCAACCATTCTGTGTCACCGGAATACAAGAATTCAAGCTTGGCACCCCTCAAGTTGGACATATTCTCGTTGGAGAGCGGTGAATGGATTTCCAAAGAAGTAGCTTTGGAACATACCATTTGCATGTTTGAATGGGTGGACTGCTCAATTTACTTGGATGACGTATTGTACCGACTGTCTACTTCTCAACATCTTCTTTGTTTTCATCTTTCTGAGCCAGAAGATTGCGCCGTACGTTGAGCTACCGGATAAGGAGTGTCATGCATTTAAATCATCGATTGGAGCTTCCCAAAGGCGGCTTGTACTTTTCTTGCAATGATGGTTTCGCATTGTTCATTTGGATGCTCAACATTGATCGCCAGTTTCTTAGGTGGACATTGATGCATTCTCTTTACGTCAACTATCTATCTGACTACCATACATGATCGACACAGCATGGCTCTCGATCTTTGCTATGCATCCAACGTCCAATATAATTTATATCGGTACTCCTCACATTGTCGTCAACTACCATATTGCAAGTAATAGCATGGAACTAATTTATAGCGCGAATGGCTACAATCTAATTCGATGTGGTGCAAATCATGTCTTTCCGTACTCACGCTGCTTGGTGAACTTGAAAGTTGTGAAGGAGGGGTCATGTTGAACTCCCCGTTTGGGATCTTTCCCTGACTTTTCTTGACTTTTATTTGTGTATGTTGTTGAAATAGTCAGGTAGGGATCACCACTTTCTCCGTGTCGTGATGGCTCTATTTGGTATTAATTTTATTTTTTTGTTTTATTTTACTAGCTTATGAAATGTAAGGGATTGTTTAGTATTGCTACTTAAAAATATAAAAATCAAACAAAATAGGAATCTCAAACAAAATATCGAATTCATTTTAAAAAATAAAATGATTTTTTATAAAAAGATTCTTTAACCTTGTGCTTGATAAAACAGGAATGTCAAACAAAATACTATATTTTTTCTTGATTTTTTGTTTTCTACTTCGAGATGATCCCTTTGAAAAATACGAATTAATAACAAACATTTCAGTTTTACATTATTTTAGATTTTTGTCGTGTGAAGTTGTTATTTTTTTTATTGGACGTGACAGCAGTGAACAGAACTCTGATTCCATGGAACATAATGTGGAACTGTGATGCTGCCGCCGTGGTATAAATATAATGAGGTGATTGGATCACCCGTTGAAGGACTCCCTTGGTAACGGCAGGGGAATCAGAAATTGTCAGAGCTAGAGTCGATCAACGTCAGCTGGGCAGGCAAGGGGAAATTTTTTCAACTGCTAATTGCGATACACACTACATATGTTAAATGAATTTATATCTTAAACCAATGGATGATATCAGAACATGGTTGGAACAAGCTTTGTGTGTTGAGATGTAAAATGTGTATGTGAGACTATTTAAAAAGCTATGTATTATGTTTTGAATATTGTACAGTGTACATCCGTAGACTTTTCATAACAACTCCTTACAGGATCATAAGGCGCGAAACTAACAAGAACCAAACTATTATAATAGGTTTTAAAATAAATAAATAAATAAGTTTTAAAATAAACACAAATGTTGTCAATTTTTTAAAATAAATAAACACAAATGTTGTCAATCTTTTTAAAAAAATAAGTTTATATATAAGAGCAAAGATTTAATTTAAAATATTATAATATGGAAATATTATATATTATATCGTTCATATATTTTATAACGTTTTCTTTTACTCCTTAGTTATAATTTATGTAAACTTATATCTTTTAGTTTTTTTTTTTGGCAGATTATCTCGTCTTTTTCATATTCTAATTTTGTCAACTCGTCTTTTCCGGCTTTAGTTAACTCATTTTTTATAGGCCTGCGTAATGTGCTTAAAGCCGAAATGAGGACGTTCTGTTCTTTAAGTGGGGGTGTATGTAATGCCTCAAAGGTTTGATTTTAAAAGATTTGATGAGATTTTTCATATCAATAAGATGCACCTTTCTTTTTTTGTAGCCGATCACTTTAGATCTTCCCAGTTAAATATACTTGACGTGGAGTAATGCTTGGATGAGAGACCTCCTGAAAAGTTTCTCAGGGTGTGCGAGTGAGGCCAACATACACTGAAATTGAAAGGACTAATGTTAGTCTATTGGTACAGTTTTCTGAGCTTAATAAGTAGTTCTTGGGGACGACCTGATAACGAGGATTAGCCTGGGCATTACCCAAACCATAACTCTTTCAAGAAGTGGCACTCTTCTATGTTCACATAGGTGAGGTTTTATGCCTCCATTACTAGAGTACATTAACATACCTCATTAAGAGTTATTAAAACTCATCTTTAAAAAGTAACAAAATCGTATTGTCTTCTCCTTTGAGCAAAACTTGCGACAATACAACATCAATTCATAGCCTTGTTTTTATCACATTAAACCCAAAGGATAGGAGCCTTCCTAAGTTTAGGTTGGATTACCATCGCTACTAGTTTACAATGATTTGAGCCTCATTCCTCTTTTATTTCTTTATCCAATTCATAGGTTAGCAAGAGGATTAGTCAATTCATTGTTTGACTTTCATAAGATATCATTTTATATCAAATTCTCTTGAGCTAATGTCTTTGACTTATAAATCTTAACTTAAAATTAAATGTGCCTCCATGACTCGATATTCTTTCTTTCTCACTATCATAATATAGTGATACATAAATTGTGGGTTTAAGACACTACTTGGTGTCTATCAATAAGTCTCATTTCCTTCCAACATGAAGCAATGACATTTCTCATTAAAAGTCATAATATATTAATTATATTTCTTACACTTGATCCGCTTCCTTCATGAACTTAGCATCCTTCTCGATGCTTACGAAACATCCTTCTCAATGTTCAAGTAACATCCTTCTCGATGCATTAAACAACTACGGGATTCACAAATACATAGTGAAGATCAAGAGCCAATAGTAAAAACACCAAGAGAATAAGGAAAGAAATAACCAAATCTGTTATTGCTATTCCGGAGCTTATTTCTCAACCCACCAAACTCCAATTAACGATCCAACCATTGAATACAAAGAACAAGATTCGTGAACACACTCATCAAAAATCAGCTTGATCCGACCACGGATGATCCTTGATTCGGCTGTTTTCTTCCAACTGCGCAGACTTATCTCTCTTTATTTTTCTCCCTTTTTGCTCTCTGTTTATGTTGCTGCTTTGCTATGTGTTTTTTTTCTCTATATTGACTCCTCTGTAGCTTCAATGCAAGGTACCTTAATGCATTGTATCTAGGAATGAAAGACTTGGTGCAACATTGAACAAGCACACATAGGAGACAAGGATAGAAAAGGATGGGGTATGGGTTGAATTAAGACTAGTAGCAACTAGTCCAACAAATCTCCCCCTCCAACCAGAGAGGAGATCCCGGTACCAATGGATCAAGTGGACACCACCAAGCCGGCGAGACGTCGACAGAACTCGAACTTCTCCTTTGTAAGAGCCTTAGTTAACATGTCTGCACTATTGTCGTCGGTGTAAACCTTCTCGAGCGATACCTCCTTTGCCTCCAGTGTGTTTCGTATCCAGTGATACCTCACATCAATGTGCTTTAGACCTTGAATGAAAACCGGAATCTTTTGCAAGGTGTATAGCACTCTAACTGTCACAAAGCAAAGTATATTGATCCTCACTAAGACCAAGTTCCCGTGTGAAACCCTTCATCCATAGCAACTCTTTTCACATCTCTGTCGCTGCGATGAACTCTGCCTCTATAGTTGACAAAGCAACACATCTCTGTAGTACGGACTGTCAAGCAACAACTCCCCCTACAAAACTAATCAGGTACCCTGAAGTAGACTTTCTGCCATCAATATCCCCTGCTATATCCGAATCTGTGTAACTAAGAAGAAACGGATCATCACTCCCAAATGAAAGTTTCAAACTAGAAGTGCCGTGGAGATATCTCAGAACCCATTTTAGTGCTCTCTACTGGGATTGAAAGTATATCTGCTGACAACTCCCACTGCGTGAGCTATGTCTGACCTAGTGCAAACCATTGCATAGATCAAACTACCCACTGTAGAAGCATAAGGACTTTTTCCATCTTTTTTCTCTCTTTCTCACTTGACGGATATTGTTTCTTGCTGAGCTTAAAGTGTATAGCAAGAGGAATTCTTACCGCTTTAGCCTGATCATCTTGAACCTCTGAAGTATCTTCTCAATGTACTTTTCCTGAGACAAACATAGCCTTCTATTTTCTCTGTCTCTACTGATTCTCATACCTAGAATCTGCTTAGCTGACCCCAAATCTTTCATCGAGAAAGACTTGCTGAATTGTTGCTTCAACCTTTGGATTCTGGAAGCATTCTGGTCAACTATCAACATGTCATAGACATAAAGCAATAAAATGACAGAATCATCATCTAAGAACCTCTGCACGAGCACATAGTGATCTGAAGTAGTCTTCTGGTAGGCGTACTCCCCCATGAAAGACTCAAACTTTCTGTACCACTGTCTCGATGCTTGCTTCAATTCGTAGAAGCTCTTTTTCAACCTGCAAACAAAGTTCTCCTTGCCTTTGACCTTGAAGCCCTCTAATTGCTCCATGTATATCTCTTTCTCCAAATTTCCATGAAGAAAAGCTGTCTTCACATCCATCAACTCGACCTCGAGATCAAGTCTGACTGCTAAATCCAGAACTACTCTGACTGAAGATATTTTCACAACTGGTGAGAAGATCTCATCATAATCAATCCTCCTTTTCTGGCTGAAACCCTTGACGACCAATCTAATTTTGTATCGTGTCTGTAAAGTATTCTCATCATGCTTCAACCGATAAATCCAGTGATTTTTCAAAGCTTTCTTGCCTCTCGATAAAGCCACCAACTCATAAATATGACTTTCATGCAAGGAATTGATTTCGTCTTGCATTGCCTTCATCCACTTAACTTTGTTTTCATCAGCAATGGCTTGAAAATATTCAGGCTCACTTGAATCTGTCAACAACACATACTCATTAGACGAGTATCTAGTTGATGGCATTCAAACTTTGGTGGACTGTATCGTACCAGTAGCTGGTGGAACTGTCGGTGCTTGCTGCTGAACATCAGCATATTCCTCTGGTTTATCAAACCCATCTGCATCCTGCTGGTCGTATTGTGCCTGATCCCCTTCTGGTTCCTCAAACTCAAGCTGAGCATCACTTCAAAGCTGATCTGGAACCTCATCAGACCTCATCCTGAATTTGTCTCTGTAAATCGGTAGTCGGGATCACTTCAATTTCAATACTGTCATCAGAATCTCGGGATACTATCTTCTTTGCCCTCTGAATATCTACTATCGTCTGACCCTCCATGAACACCATATCTTTGCTTCTAACGATCTTCTTTTCAACTGGATCGTAAAGCTTATAACCGAACTCATCGGAACCATATCCAAGAAAGATGCATTCATGAGTCTTGACATCTAACTTGGACCTTTCATCCTTCGGAACATGAACAAAGGTCTTGCACCCAAATACTCTCAGATGGTCGTAGGAAACATCCTTATCGTACCAAACTCTATCTGGCACATCACCATCTAAAGAAACTATCAGAGAAAGATTGAGAACATGAACCACAGTATTCAATGCCTCACCCCAAAATTATTTTGGAAGTTTAGCATCCACAATCAAACATCTCACTCTCTCTGCCAAAGTTCTGTTCATCCTTTCAACTATGTCATTCAATTGAGGAGTTTTAGGAGGTGTCTTCTGGTGTCTGATATCATGCTGCCTACAGTATTCATCAAATGGGCCAATATACTCACCACCATTGTCTGAACGGACGCATTTCAAGTTCTTTCCAGTCTGTCCCTCAACTGAAGCTTGAAACTATTTGAATGCATCCAACACTTGTTCATTTGTCTTCACGAAATAAACCCAGAGCTTTCTTGAATGATCATCAATGAAGGTGACAAAGTAAACTACACCACCAAGTATCGTTGGTCGAATCGGACAACAAACGTCTGTATGTACCAACTCTAATAGACTTGATTTTCTGGAAAGAGGGTGACTTTTGAAAGTTACTCTATGCTACTTTCCAGCCAAGCAATGTGCATATTTCTCAAGTTTTGCACTCTTTACTCCAGAGAGTAAATTCTTCTTGGCTAACACACTCATACCTTTCTCGCTCATATGACTAAGCCTTTTATGCCATAAATCAGTTGCATTACCTTTTTCTGCAACACTGTATCTGTCCGCAGAAACCATAGCTTGCAACAAATACAAAAAGACTCCTTGCTCCCTCTAGGCACAACTAAGGGACCTCTACTGAGTTTCCAAGAGGCATTCACAAAAAGTGCTGCAATAACCCTCATCATCGAGCTTCCCAGCCGAAATCAAATTTAGACGGATATCTGGTACATGTCTGACGTCCCTGAGAACTAGTTTTGATCCATTACTAGTCTCCAAGTACACATTTACAAAACATATCACTTTGACAAGGTCGTCATTTCCCATTTTCAAAGAGCCAAAGTCCCCTGATGTATAAGAATCAAAGAACTCCCGCTTTGATGTGATATGGAGCGAGGCTCCAATAATGTAGATCACCCAACTCGTACCAATGCATGTGCTAAATTGACATTATCCTCAAAGCACTCAATAACGAGTCCATCAGTAGCAGTCGCGACTCGAAAATCAGTCTCAGAGTCTTTTCTTTCACTACTGCTTGTATCATTTTTCGTCTCTCGTCTCAGCTGAAAACAGTTCTTTCTTGATATGGCCCATCTTGCAATAATGATGGCATTCAATATTTTTTTGCCACGACTTAGATTTGCTACGACCCTTGTACTTATCTTTTTGACCTCTACTCTCGCTCCTCCCCCTGTTCTCACTCACTAAAGCATCGGGATGAGAAGAAGAAGAACCTTAAATTTTTTTTCTCATCTCCTTGTTCAATATATCACTTCTAACAAAATCCAAGGTGACGACATCTTCAGGAGCTGAATTACTCAACGTCATACTGAAAGTCTCCCAAGAGTCTGGTGAGGTACCAAGTAACCAATGTCCATGTACCTCATCCTCAAACTTAATATTTATGGCAGACAACTGAACTAAAATCCCTTAAAATTCATTCAAGTGATCGGATACAGATTGACCATCCCTATATTTCAAACCCATAAACTGTTTAATCAGAAATATTTTCTTATTGTCGGTTTTTCTAGCAATTTGCTCCATCACTACAAAAAAAAAAAAGTTATTTAGCGACAGAAAATTTCCGTCGCAAAAATCAAAAAATCCGTCGTTACATTTGATTAATGACGGAAACAATCCGTCGCTAAAAACCTTGTCGCTAATGCAAAACTTTACGACGGATCCATCGTCAAAATAAAGAAAGTCCGACGAATTGACTTTTTGTCGCAAAGATATATGTTTCTTGTATTAACTATTTTAGCGACTCAAAACCGTCACTAAAATGTTATGTTTTTTATTAAAATATTACGACGGAATTCCATCACAAAATAAATAATTTTAAAATTAATTCATTAAATATTAGCTACGAAATTCTATCACTAATTTTTTAAATGCTAATTTTTAATAGCAACTCAAAACCGTCACTAAAATGTTATGTTTTTTATTAAAATATTACGACGGAATTCCATCACAAAATAAATAATTTTAAAATTAATTCATTAAATATTAGCTACGAAATTCTATCACTAATTTTTTAAATGCTAATTTTTAATGTTTGATTTAGCGACGGAAATCCATCGCCTAATTTTTTACAAATTTTATTGGACAATAATTTTACGACGTATACCTGTAGCTAATGTGATTTTATAAATTTTACTTATATTTTTTAGCGACGGATTCTGTTTTTTTTTTTTTTTTCTAAAAAAAATAAATTGAAATTTCAGAAATCAAATCAAATACAGGTATCTGTTCCTGCCATCAAACAATATCAAATACAACGAAAATTTCAAATTCAAGACATATAAAATTAATACACTTCCTAAAAGTCATGAATGACCAGGTAGTCTAACATCACGCTGCTCTGGAGGGCAGGAGTCGCCGTCTGAAGGTGGTTGAAATGGAGAAAAAGCTCTGCCAGCCACGGTCTGACATGTAGAAGGATCCTCGCCCATCTTCCTGAACAGGAAGACCATCTGCTGCTTCATTCTCGCGTGGCTCTGTTGAAGGGTGAGGACTTCTTTGTTCGGTTCACAATAATCCTCCAAAATCCCCCGAGAATATTGAGAATGAGTCCTAGATGCAGAGCTATGGCTGGGGTATAATTGGCTCGCAGCTGAGCCAATGCCATACACCCTCCCTTGGCGGTCCGAGAAACCTCCAAGAAAGTCCGATCGACGACGACCTGAAACTACTGTTGCGTAACCTCGGGATCAGAAGACTCATCCACTTGCGACTCAAGCATCTGACTGAGTAGCTCAAAATAAGTATCCTATATTAAACAATATTAATATATTAATTCCTACTCAAAGTACTTGAACTAATATTTGAAAAATAAGGATGAAAACCTAAATTACACGAAGTTATGTCGTCCGCTGGTCAACTAAAAGAATGTTCGTTATAGGCTTCCCCGTCTGAATAGTCTCTACCACACCCGGGGCATCAAACTTCTTATGAGTCTGAATGAATATCTCTGAGCCCAAGACCTTTCTCTTCAGAGCCCTCTCCTATTTAAAAAAAAAAATCAAATATTAAAATAATAAGAATTTTTTGTGCTTAATGTAAATAACATGTATAAATCTAAAATGAAGTAAATTGAACAAAATTAAAAATAAAAACTTACCATTCTCTTTTCGATGGCGACAGATAAGACACTGCCCTGAGTGTGTGTCGTGTTCCCCTTCGCCTGATTCTGCACGGCGATGTCCGATTTACTAATGAAATCATCACTCGTGCACTGGTTCTCCAACAACTCCATCTGTAGCTCGTAGGGCATTCACTGGACGCTCTCAAATCGACATTCAATGAGAGCAGTACGAGCCTTGTAGAAGATATCTCGGACACGTCGTTTCAACGTGTCCTACCAAATAGCGTGTACCTAACGATCCAAACAAGGATCCCAAGTATACTGAGCCTGAAAAATGGACATTACCAAATAAATATAATTAGTGCAGTTAGAGAAATCAAAATAAAAATAGAGATACATGAAACTAATATTTGTCTTTCATACCATGAACCAACCAAACATACGATCTCGTGCCTGGAGAAGAACCTATAAATAGGCAGTCCATAATGCCTCGTAAAAAGCCGTGAATGAGGCACTGACTGTCCTCACAACATCACTATGATAAAACCTACAAAATAATATCCAAGTACATATAAGCAAAAATACTACCAACAATTATTGTTGTATTAATATATTATGTATGAGAATTAAAAAATATGTGAATGAAATCAATTTTACCAATGAGTATCTAGATGCAAAGAAGAAATAGGATCGATGTTCGGAAGTCGAGATCTCCCAGCACGAGAGGACGAAGGCTGCTCTGATGTAGATGTACGAGGAGAGGGCTCATCTGTAGTCAACTGCATGGATAAATGATCACGACCGTGCCTGACATCGGTTATAATATCAAACTGATCCTGCGCAACCTCTGGAACCGTCGTTGCAACAGTCGATGGCATAGCACTCTCGACACTCCTAGAGATGCTCCTATGAGAAAGACGATCTTGCGAAGCACTGCCGTGTTACCTGGATCGTCCATGGGAAGCACTACGTCAACGCGCCCCCTAGAATCACCAGAAGACATCTGCGAACATAAAAGGTCAAAAATAAAATTTATGACTATTTTTTCCTATCGTTTTGATTACATATGCTATAAAAATAATTTCTTTATTGAGGGATACATTTAGCCATTCTGGTTCAAAAATTTGATATTCGGAAACCTTCATTCCTCCTTCTCGTCATCATCATCATCATTTTCTTCTTCCTCTTCTTCTTCTTCCTCTTCTATGTCTTCTGTTGTGTCTTCCTCTTCTTCCTCTTCCTCTTCCTCTTCCTCTTCTGCTTCTTCTTCTTATTGTACTATAATTTCCATCTCATCATCTTCATCGTCATTCTCATATTCTACTTTCAATGGTTCAAGAATAGACGGTGAGCCATTCAAATCCTCTTGAAAAGCTTCTTCCATTGCTTCAGGAGCTTCAATAGTAGATCGTGATTTCGTTTTGAATACTGCCCATCTTTTATTTTGTCGGGGTCGCAACCCGGATAAGAAGCATAATATATTTGAGCTTGAGTGGCAAGGACAAAAGGATCATAGAGCCCTCTATATCTACTCAGACGATCTATATCAATAAACCCATAGCTCGGGCGCACGCTCAATCCAGAGATTGAATCAAACCATTCACATTTTAAAAGCACAGTCTTTAAGATCCTAAAATCTGTCCCGATATATTGCTGTTCAACAATGTCTATGAGAATACCCTAATAATCTGTGATACATCCATGGACGATATAACTCCATATCTATCAAACTTCTACATTGTAACAATAAATACAAGTCAAATCATATTAAGGTTGAACCTAAATTTGCATATACAAGGTTATACTTTGCATCAAGGGTCTGAAATTATATAACTAATCCAAGCTCGGGAAACCATGGTTTGATTGGGGCCAGATCTAATGTCCTAAATAATATGCATCAAGATTATTTTTTACACTAATCACATATAATACAAGATTATTTTTCGACAACAAATATTTTCTTTTTCTTTTTTTTGGTCCTCCATATGTCAAGTTTTAATTGGTTTATACATATAAATATTTTATTAAAAAATTTATAAACTCGTCTGACCTGTGAGGAAATAAAAGTGCTGGTAGGGTGATCATATTAGGGAAAGATCTCCATTCATTTATTTTATCCTTGTTAAACAGCTTATGATCAATTGGGTCTGTACTAGACTCAAAACTTAGGATTGAAAGATGTCACTAAAAAATTCAGCCTTATCCAAACAAATATTGATTATCTATTTTTTTCAAATAAAAAAAATTGAATAACAATCCAAACAAATTGATAACATATCCAAACCATTTTTCAAACCATCACACAAATCAAATCCAAACTATTTCCCAAAGATATCATCAAGCCATCGCCTAAATGACTCAAACCAACCAACTCATCAAATCCACACCAAATCAACCACCATCCAAATACCACAAACTAATCAATTTCATCAAAATGACCCAAACCATCGTTAAAATGCCTCAAACCATCCAACCAACTCATCGAATCCAAAGCAAATCAACCATCGGCTAAATACCCCATACCAATTAAGTTCATCAAAACAATCATATTCAACCCAAATTCATCAACAAACCAAATCATTAAATTAAGAGGTTAACTAAAATAAATTAAAATCAAATCAAATAGAGATTAGGGTTTAGAAATTAAACATTGCTCCAATTTAGGGCTTAGGGTTTGAGAAAGATAGGAAGGGTATGGGATGAGTGCGGGGTGGCTCGTTGTACTCCCCGGTCGTCGTCGGGACTGGCCGATCGTCGTTGAAGTGTGGCCAGCTACGAGGTGGTGTTTGGGGGAGAATGATGGCCGGGAGAAATTAGGAGAATGGTGTGGAGGTGGTCGGCGGCGGTGTTCGATGGTAAAGGCGGTTCGTCGGGGGTGGCAGTGTGAGAAGAGAGGAATGGAACGAAGGCAAAAAGTGAAGAAAGGGGACGCGTCTAAATTTGGGTATCATAAATTTTAGCGACGGAATACGGTCGCTAACTGAACTTTTCTTTTTTCAATTAATATTAGCGACGGATTTCCGTCGTTAACATAAATTTCATTTTTTTGGCAACGAAAATTGGTCGCTAACAAAAATATATGTTTCATAACTTTCATGAAAAATTTTATGAAGTATAAAGTAATTAGATTTTGTGACGGATTCCGTAGCCAAATCATTTCCCACTTAAATTTTACGACGGAATTTCGTTGTTAAATATTAATTAATTTTAAGTTTTCAAATTTTTTCAAATATAGACTTTGATTCTGTGATGGATCCGTAACAAAAATTATTCTACGAATCTGTCGTTAAATTGAATAAAATTCAAATTGTTAAGTTTAATTTTACTATTATATGAGTCATAACACTTCGTAAGTCTATCATGATCATCCAAATATCAAATCTTATATGTTTTAAGTTATGATTTTTAACTTTAACAAATTATAAAGAGTTGAAAACCTTATTTAGTATACTTGATTATAATGTTGTCAAATATAACATAGAAATATAAAAAAATAAAAAACCTATAAGTTATCTTCTTTTAGCATAAGGATTCCAAACCTACTTTCCAAAATTAAGAATCAAACGTATTATAAACAAAAATTCCAACATATTGTGGAAGAAATTTAATATTTGTGACAGAATCTATCGCAACAATTGTTAAAATCTAAATATTATGACGGATTCCGTAGCTAACAGGTTTATCCGCTTAAATTTTACGATAGATTTCATCACAAAAATACATAATTCATAACTTCCATGTAAAATTTTATGATGTATAAAGTAATTATATTTTGTGACGGATCCATAGCCAAATCATTTCCCACTTAAATTTTACGACGGATTCCATCGTATTTTTTTATTTTTTTTTGTTTTCAGCGATGGATTCTGTCGTTAAAGTTGAAAACCTCAGAGACAGACTTTGACTTTTTGTTGCAAAATTTTAGTTTTTTTTTTTTAGTTTTTTTTTTCTTTCTTATTTTTAGCAATATATCCGTCGCAAGTTCTTTTATTTTTGTGATGGATTTTTTTCGTAGCTAAATTGCTATTTTTTTGTAGTGCATAATTTCTTAGCATTTGACTCCTTACTAATGTGATTCAACATATTATCATCAACAAATTGTCGAATGAAACCGCATACAACCTAATGCTTTAGGATCCATTCGTCATCCTATTTATCATCTAACTTTTTATCGCGGAATACTGGTCAGTGCCATCGCTTAACATAAAGGTGATCCTTCATTTTTTTTTTTCCACACATGGTAGTTTTTTTTTTTTTTTATTTAAACTAACCATCCGTTGGGTACTAATTTCCATTGTTTAAGCAAATCACAGATGCTCTGATTGCGGAAAGACGATAACTTTTTCGGTTTGCTTAAACCTGCGAGGAAATGTTCCAACCAACCAAAGTACAATATACAATTCGACAAATCAAAGACGATCTTAATACAGCACTTTTAACGTGGAAAACCTCCCAAAATTTAGGGAGTAAAAATCACGGGGCCGATCTCGAAATCCACTCAAACACTTCGCTATCACGGTTATGGTATAAAACCAAGTTTCACTAGATGCACACCCTATATATAACCATAAACAATACGATAATGCCTCTAATCCCACAATGACATCATGAATACATAGTGAAGATCAAAACCCAATAACAAGAACACCAAGAGAATAAGGAAAGAAATAACCAAGTCTGTCGTTTCTGTTTCGGAGCTGATTTCTCAACACACCAAACTTCAATTGACTATCCAACCGTTGAATATGAAGAACAAGATGTCTTGAATACGCTCATCAAAGATCAGCTTGATCCGACCACAGATGACCTTTGATCGGGCTATTTTCTTCCAACTACGTAGACCTGTCTTTCTTTATTTTTCTCCCTTTTTGCTCTCTGCTTATGTTGCTGCTTTGCTGTGTTTTTTTTTGTTTTGTTTTTTTTTTTTTTTTTTTTGCCTCTCTACATTGACTCCTCTGCAGTTTCAATGCAAGGTACCTTAATGTATTGTATCTGGGAATGGAAGACTTGGTGTAAATTTTGTGCATTGAATAAGCACACATAGGAGACAAGGATAGAAAAGGATGGAGCATTGGTTGGATTAAAACTAATAGCAAGTAGTCCAACAAATTGATACCAACTATCATGGAGTTAGACTTTTGCAATCCGTACGACACTCAAACTACTCACAAGGCAAAAGTAAAAACAGCGAAAGAGAATAGAAACTTGAAAGTAAGAAGAATATACAGATCTCAAAAGAGATATTATTTTTGTATTGAAATTGGTGGTTTGTCAAATGAGTCAAGACCCCTTTATATACAAGTTCCCCTCCACAATCAATGATGGAGATCAAAATGATCTAATGGTCTATATCTACATGTAGACTTTTCTACTAACCCACCCAAGTTAAATCTTGATGGCTTTCTAGATCTCTATCTTCCTACGATAAACCTTGGTGCTTTCTAGTTCTCTACCTTCCTACGATAAACCTTGATGCTAAAATATGACTATCTAGAAGATATGACTTTCTAAATGATCATCTCTATCAAGTAAAAACCCACAAACTTAGCTCATCGATGACATGTGCCTCCACTATTCAAGATGATCTTGTAGCACTCTTGATAGATTTGGATTTCATAACATAAGGTATCAACTAATTTCTCGATGCGCATCCTTCTACTTTTGATACCATCTATGTATAACAATCTTCACACTGCTTCAAAAATTTCACAACAGTCTTGCATCTCATATTAATACCTCCACTGGGAAACAATTAATGGCATGAAGCCCTAGAATTTATATACTCCTATTCAATGAATTCACTGTAATGAACCATCAGAATTGAAGAATCATTTAACTAGTCATGTGCTGACATACAATTTGTGTAGGATAAAACTTATAAACCCCGGGTGTTTACTAATCATGGATTATTTTAGTGATCATGTTTAATTCTACATTTATATCCACATAAATGTTTCAATGCTCATTAACACTCCAAAACTAAGACACGTCCAACTTTTTTATCCCTTTGAAAAATGACATATAGAAGCAGTAGTTAAAATGTGTTTGATTTTCGGCATGAGTTGTAATTTAAGCATGTCAACTTTTCTCTCATACACAGAATAACAATGGAAGGCAAAGTCATACACCATACAAGCAGTTAGACCATGCACACAGTTTCAAAACTATGTCAAATATTCAAGGGAAAATAGCATAAAACTTCACTGAATTATATGGCAGTTATTCATGATCCCTTTAAAATCTAAAAATATACAATTGATCTCCTTATCGACTCCTACAAATGGTGTTTCGTCCTAAAATAATTTGATTCCTTTTAAAGTCATCGTAGAATATGCAGTTGATCACCCTTTTATGAACTACTTTTAATTTTGTTTCGTGTCAAAATAATATGATTTATTTTGACGATAAAGAGATTAAGTACTTATTTTTATACTTAATGGGGTCATTGTTACGGTTCAATAGTTAAATGCCATTTTGTCAATAGTCAAGATGTGAAATTGAATTCAAATTTTATTTTCCATCGGATCACAATCCAACATAAATTGTGTTAAATTGGTCAATTCAAAAGATTATTTCTCTTACCAAATATTAAAATTTGTAGTTATAATTAACCACAGTTTAAACCTAAGAGTAGGATTTTGTTTTCTCTCAAACGGTCACAGCTTTTGAACCTTAAGTAAAGTCCAAACATATAATAGTTGTGACCTTTGATTTAGTTCCTATAAAAATCGCAACTCACAATCTCCTAAATTCCGGTCCACTGAATCTCAAGAAAAAAATAAACGAAAATAGTTTTGACATTTTAAACCACCAACTGTCAGAACTTCTCAAGTAAATATAAGATTTAATTTTTTTAGATAATGATTTTCGCATCGACATCCGATCCAATCAATGAATTAAATCTACACATATACTTCACTTGTTTTCCCACCGTCGTCATCTTTTGAATATCACAAATTTTCAAATATGATTCAAATTGTGATTTTTATATCGTTGCAATGTTTAGTCTCTACCATGACAAATACTCCTTTTGCCAATTTGGTTGGTCAAGACTGAATGATTGCAAGATTGCAACCTTTAGTCTCAACCATAAAACAGGGGAATGTACTTCTCACTCCATGAAGTATAATAGTAAATGATTCAAGATCAAAAGAGCCACTCTGCATTGTATTGTCATGCCTTCAGTCAATTTGGTTGGTTGTGATTCCAACGTTCTCAAACAATAGAAGTAAAGCTCCTTCCATGATCTGACAACAAAAGTATAAAATTTGTAATATTCATATAAAATCAACAGTCCTCCTCTTACTTTTATGTACTATAGCCAAATCCTCAAACTTCCGCACATCAGAACAAGTTCTATTACTCTTGATTTAGTACCCTCTTAGCTAATAACGTCTTACAATTATTAATGAAATATTTGATTTGAT
This sequence comes from Drosera spatulata, assembly GCA_035668315.1. Classification (NCBI taxonomy): domain Eukaryota; kingdom Viridiplantae; phylum Streptophyta; class Magnoliopsida; order Caryophyllales; family Droseraceae; genus Drosera; species Drosera spatulata. Next base: position 17,064 of record JAOVYX010019119.1, read on the forward strand.
ATGGAGAGAGAGATAGAGACTAGAGAAAGTGTTTGTGATCAATTTTGAGTCGTGTTTATGGAATATTTTTTCTAAGATGTTATTTGCTCCCATTCATATAAAATTTGCTAAGGCATATAGGTAACTCGTCCTCGAGATAAGACAAAACCTCAAAGGAGATCATTGAATAGTAATTTCATGATTTTCATAAACTCCATCGCGAAATTTGATGAGGTTGATGTTATGTGCTCCTCCTCAAATAAACATATGAAGAAGACAGAATAAATTCTGTGCTTTCCAAATTAGGAGGGGATACATTGGAGAAATACCAACGTATCATGAGTTTTGAAATCCTTAAATAGTTTTTCTAAAGATATGACTTCTGAGAAGAAATCACATCTCAAAATCTTTTATTTAAAATAATTGCATATCTTTATATAAACCAACATAACCACACTTAATTATGTTAATCATCCAAACCTCTTCACTATTTCAGGATCTACAAATCCATCTTTTTTCTCCTATTATAATCTTTGTGCAGCTCTGATTGATGTTATATAATTGAAGATTTTAGAATTGAGTTTTTGGATCGGTTTTCTCATTTAGGTCATCCATAACATTAAGTTTTAAATATAATTTTTAAGTTTGATTTGATGTTTCATGTTCAATTTATGTACAGATTATATTATAATCCAATCACCCCATATTATGGTTTTAATTTGAAGACTTTAATTTATAATGATCCTTTATTATCTCTTACATGTTTTTTAATTGTCATGTTTATTTCATTTCTCTATCACTAGAAAACAATGGCTATATAAATAGTTCAACTTATCACGATGTAGAACATCTGAATATTTTAGATTTTCAATCTGATTTAAGTAGATGTATATGGTCGTCAATAATATTTTTTATGTACATAATGTGAACTATCAAAAAATAATGTAATAAATCATATTTTTTACGTACATAATGTGAACTATAAAAGATAATGTAATAAATCGGGTTAAGGATTTGTTGAATACAAAACATACTTCGCAAGGATTAGGTTAACGAATAGTGAAAATTAAGAGAAAACTTGAAGATGCTAGACAAATAAGTGGATTTCAAATCTTTCGAAAATGACAAAGGAAATGCAATAAGATAGATCAAGATTACTAGTCGGTTATTCTATTGATTAAAATGAACAAACCATTAATTTGAGCAATTGATCAAAAGGTCAAAATATAATACTCTAACTCAAAATTTGAGTGGGGGCGAACGACCGGGACTCTTCAATTCCGTCCCTGACCTGTTTGGTATTGTTTGAAGTGAAAGATGAAAATAAAAAATCATATAAAATAATTTTTTGTTTTTGTTTTTCGTTTTATTTGAATATAACATTCAAAATCTTTCAAACTTTCGAACATTCAAAATCTTCCTTCTTAAAAGTCATTTCATCTTATAAAATGCTTTCGATTTGGGTTATTTGTTTTCTATTTTGATTATTGGTTTAGTTTTTATAATTTTGAGCAACGATGCCAAACAATCCCTTAGATTGTGATGTGTCATTTTTTCTTGACAATGAATTGGTAATGGCATTCTTTGGTGGCCTAAATGACGGTGTTTCAGGGTAAATCGTGGCATCTAATCATTTAGACTTAGATTTTGTTGGGAAAAGTCGGTGTATGGTGCAACGGAAATTGCCCAGCACTTTTTCCTCGTTGCGCTATAAAAAATGGGATAAATAAATAGCCCAAAAATAAATAGAACCGACATCAAAATTTTACGTGAAAAACCCCTTTAAAAATAAAAAAAGGGTAAAAACCACGGGACCGTAACGGTGCTAAAATATCCACTAAAGAGGGATTACAAATATCGTCCCTAGACTGTGCTAAGGGATTACAATCACCAGGATAACTCTCACTAATTTTTCTTCTCTATCGGGATAAAATTATACCCGTAGAGGATACCC
>JAOVYX010019120.1:0-18995 GCA_035668315.1 Drosera spatulata
TTGGAAACAAGCTTTGTATTAAGAACACTTGGAAGCTTACAATGTATCTTTGTGTTTGCAAGAATGAGTTAAGATGAAATGCCTTGGCCAAAGGCCTCTCCTCTATTTATACTACTCCTATGAAGAGTTCTAGATTGGCAATCTAGACTCTTCCTCACAAGATATTTACATGAAATTCTCTAGAGAAATCTTTCTAACTCTAGGCAATTCTAGAGAATTCCGAAATACCTTAGAGAACTCTAGAGAACCCCAGAGAACTCTAGAAAAGTGTGGAGAAGTCATGAACTTTGTGGAGAATTCTTTGAAACCAACCTCCCACTTTAGCTTGTCCGTGACAGATAGCTCGCTCGAATATCCACAAGAATATTGTTGTTGGATACATTCGACAGTAACGGATACTTGGGTAAAGTGTAGTGGAAGTCCTAGGTCCGTCTCTGTCCGTCTTCCTATCTCTTCTTTGGCATCTTTTACCTGTCTGCAGCGGCCGCCATGAAAGAAAGTCAGTTCTTTCTTTATATCTGATTCCCGGATATCTGATGAGTTCTGATTGCTGAAAACAAGAGTGGATCTAAGGCTGATGAAAGGGATGTCGGGATCTCCTCCTTAAGAGCACTTTTTCTTTTCTCCTGTGTCGTCTTTATGGACGGTAAGCTTGATTAATCTGATCAAACTATTCAACCCGTGCTGTATATATATACATGCTCTCAATCGATGATCAATAGCAGAAACATAGACAACATATATAACACGACAAAGAGACATGTTGCTTTTCTTAAAGCAACTACAAAGATAAGATGATAAAGTTGATTAGAACGACTAGCATTACGGAATGACTGTGAAACAAGAAAAAACAAGTCGTCCTGAGCTTTTTCCCGAAAAGGAAGCAACAAGAAATAAGAGCGCTACCTTGGTTGAAATATCCATATCTTGAGATACGTGGATCTCCGAGAATCATGTTCTCCTATATAATTTGTAAGAGCCCTTACGAAGACTCGTAGAAACAGAGAGAACATGGTAATCATGGCAGCGTCACAGGAGTTTACGACCACATCTCCTTCTGTAACTACTAAACCATCTATTACTACTAATCCCTTGCAGCCCTCCCATTGTCCGTCCTTGCCACAATCTCCCATATTGACGTCTGAATCAGGGCCGAAAAGCCCACTAATGCGAGTCATGACACCGATAGCTAGTCCGATGAGAAAGGCACTCGCAACCATGCATGGGTACCTAGAAGAGGTTGGCCACATTACCAAGCTTGATCCGCATGATGCTTGGCTTCCCATCACTGAATCCCAGAACGGCAATGCTTATTACGCAGCGTTCCACTCGCTAAGTTCAGGCATTGGGTTCCAAGCCCTTGTGCTTCCCCTTGCCTTCGTGTCCCTTGGATGGTAAGAAATTTTATACCTTCTCCAATGGTTATTAGGTTCCGTTCATACTAGCCGCCTCAGTGGTGTCTTAGATAGTAAGTAGCTCAACTTCACAGTGGAAGGTCACAGGATCAGAACCTGCAAAGCATCTATATTGCCTTCCCGAGTCCCAACAAGCATATCAGTTGCCCATTTCGGGCGCTTGCTTTGTCTCTCATTGGTCGCGAATCGCAATCATGCTTTCAGAAGTTTCAACAAGGATACCATACCTGCCAGGTCCTGGCCAGTAATTGTAGATAATAACTTATACCACCTTATGGTTTAGCATCTGGTGCAGGGTATGGGGAGTTGCCTGTCTCTCTTTGATCTTTGCGTGGCAGTTGTATACCTTGTGGTTACTGATTCAACTGCACGAATCTGAGGATGGAACCCGCTACAGCAGATATCTTCGCCTATCCATGGCAGCATTCGGTAAACTCGAGAGCTTTACACACCTCAACTCAGATTGCAAAATAGAAGGTGATGTTTAATAACTGGACTATTTTGATGCAGGGAAGAGGACAGGGAAGCTGCTAGCCCTGTTTCCTCTCATGTATCTTTCTGGAGGTACTTGCGTCACCCTGATCATGGTTGGAGGCGGGACCATGAAGATCTTCTTTGAGATAACTCGTCCAGGCGGAGCAAATCACCCGTTAACAACCGTCGAGTGGTACCTGGTATTCACTTGTGCAGCTATCATACTAGCTCAACTTCCAAACTTGAATTCAATAGCCGGAGTTTCCTTGATCGGAGCAATCACTGCTATCAGCTACTGCACCATCATATGGATTACATCTGTTTCCAAGGGTAAGCTGATGGACATAAATTATGGTCCAAGCTCGATTATGTTGAAGTCGCAAGAAGCAAAGATCTGCAGTATCCTTAATGCGATAGGAATAATCGCATTTGCATTCCGAGGCCACAATCTTGTGCTTGAGATACAGGTACAGGTGATCATTTCATTCAAATTGCTTATTGAAGGGTTGGTTCAAGACTTGTTTTTGCAGGGAACAATGTCAACAAGCAAAAAACAGCAATCCTGTATTCCAATGTGGCAAGGCGTGCAGTTTGCGTACACAATCATCGGATTGTGCTTGTTTCCCCTTGCAATAGGAGGATACTGGGCCTACGGGAACTTGGTAAGTCACGATGGAAACTCCATTACTCAATCTTTCTCATAAGTTATCTAACAAATCACTTAGTAGAATCAGCCACATATTAAATCCAGAATCATCTCATTGATATACTATCCTAAACCTGAATACACACTTGGAAGAACGACAGCATGAAGTGCTTCTAAAAGAAACTTACTCATGATAATTGAACAGGCATATGGGCAGTAATCTCAAAGCAAAATTCAGCTAGTAAAGCTCAACAACATAATATCATTCATATATCATCATTCCAGAAATTAGGCAAAAAATTGCAGCCATCAATGTGCAAACTATTATATTGAATCCGAGTATCCAACTACACCTACAGTGTCATGCCAGACTGCACTAGCAGCTAATATAAAAAGTTATGCCAGATACCTGCAAATGGAGGGATGCTGCGCGCCTTACAAGAATACCATGGGCACGATTTGCCCAAGTTTCTGCTGGGAATAACAAGCCTTCTTGTCGTCATCAACAGTCTCAGCTCATTCCAGATATATGCCATGCCAGTCTTTGACAACCTGGAGTTCCGGTACATCAGCACCATGAATAAACCATGCCCAAGATGGGTGAGGACAGCTATCCGTGTGTTATTTGGATGCTTAGCCTTCTTCATATCAGTTGCTCTACCATTCTTGCCCAGCTTGGCAGGTCTCATGGGAGGCATAGCAATCCTTGTCACACTAGCATATCCGTGCCTCATGTGGGCCGTAATCAAGAAGCCACACAGATTCAGCATGATGTGGCACCTAAACTGGGGACTTGGTTGCTTTGGGATATTTCTCAGCGCTCTACTAGTAACTGGAGCTATATGGAGCATAGTGATCATGGGAATAGAAGTTCACTTCTTCAAGCCACAATAAGACAATGGTGTGCAACAGTTTCACCAGAAAATGCATGATACAGAAAAAAGCTCGCCCGGAATTTCATAATGGTAAAAGCCATATGTGAAAGGGGAAAGATCGTATGTAACCCTTTTGAGGGATTTCTATCAACTATTATATAGAAAAAGGAAAGGCAAACTGAAGAATCCATCGTGCACCGCATGTAAAAAATTTAGGCTGATAGCTGGAGATATATTTAGAGATCTTACTTTCAAAATCTCTCAGCACTGTATCAACGGCAATTTTTCAAAAGCATCTACTAAAATGCCCAAATGCCACAAGTCCTCCTACTCGCTTGAACCTAAAGGAAAATGCTAAAATACATTTGTTGAAGATCTAACCTCAAATGTAATAAGGCAAAACCGCAAAAGTAATAGCTACTGACCAAGAAATATGAAGATCCCACCACTAGCAGGTCAAAGAGAGCTTGGACCTCAATGATTCCACAACAAATCAGATCAATTTAAACTTTATCAGCCGCTCGTCTACCGAAAAAATCAGCTGAAATAAAGCCATAGATAGTCCTTGCTGGACGAAGTAGAATTATCTGTTGGATGTTGTGTACATAAAAGCGGGAACTTTGCAGGACCACAAAGGAAAGATGTTCACATGGATAGAGGCAGAAGCATCCTCCTTTTCTTCTTCCTAGCCAATCTTATTTGCTTCGTAACTTTCATGCATACAAACAAGGGCAGTGTGATGCATATTAAGATGAAAGCCAGACGTATATGCCTGAGATAGAGCGACACAGCTGAAAACACCAAGAGTGCAAGAATAACAAGTTCCCATATCACAAAGATCACTATATCGACCCTGCAACAAGAACATACAGGAACCAACATTAATATCACGAGCTCTTCAACAAAAGAAAGAAAGGAGAAACCAACAAGAACCAGAAGTGAACAGAACAATGAGAGGCACTTTGGGAAAACATAAAGCACATGTATGGAAAAATGAAACAGCAACTCAATGTCAAATTACTAGAGTCCATTTCAGTCACTAGAACGCATGCGCCCATCAATCTCTAGCCAAATCAGAGACCATTGAAAAGATAGAACCCTAGCATTTTCCATGCAGCAAAGATGAGCAAAACGCTCAAAACTACGTTTTGACAAAAAATTACTAGATTCTACAAACTAATCTCAACTCTTGAAATTCTTAGCAATTGTCCTAATTTATTGTCACATGAACCACTTGAAAGCTGATATGTGGAGCAAGACTTAGCAGCGACCAACCAGAAAAGAAAGACTCTTTCTTGAAGTTACATACTAATAACACATGGATTTGACATGAACAATTTTTCACTTCATTTTGTTCCTGCAGGGCTAAATGATCAGATTCTAACTCTAAATGATCAGATTCTAACTCAATCAATCTTCACACCTCAACAAACCAAAACCCAATCCAAGAAAAGTCTCCAATCATTGCGCAAGAAATCGATCAATCCCAAACCAATCAATCAACAAACTCGAGTCTCCCAAATTAAAAATTAGGGATTCAACACCAAAATCAAAGAAGCAAAATCGATAATCGAAAAAAGAGGTATGAATACCTAGAAGTGTAGGAAGTGGTGGAGGAGAAGAAAGAGGCGGTGGCCCAATCATGCTTCGATCGAATCTGATACTCCCGAAGCTGCTCCGCCAAATTGTGCCGCGTTATCATCTCTCTCCCTCTCTCTCTCTTCGAGGCCGTTTCCTCCTCTCTCTAGATTTTTCCGTCGATGGGGTGATCGAGCGGCGGATTCCGGCGATCAAGAAGCCGGTTCGCCGGAAAATTGACGCGTCGCCGGCGGAGGAGAAGTTTGGGTGCAGGCAAGGATGGAGAAAGCAGAGAGGAAGAGACTACGGACTCGTTGGTATACGATGTCATGTGTTGCTGAATGATGTAGGAATTTTAAAAATAAAAATAATTTTAACAGATTTTATATTTGAATATGTCTTATTAACATATAATAGCATATATATTATTAATAATAAATTCTTTTTTTCATTGAATTTTAAAGCTCGTCCATAATTACATGTTCCGTGGCAAGTCGGGGAGCATACACTCATCAAGAGGTCCATCCCCATCTTTGGATCAAAGCAACGACTCTTAGATCGGTGTATGACTATTCTATCATTTGTACACACTCTTGTATTGATTAGACAGTATACGAGTCATAAATATAACAACCACCTACATAATTTCATCAATGAACAGGAATTGAGAAGTATGAAATGTAAACAACAATGAATCTGTGAGCAAAATACCCTTATATAAAGGTTTGACAAATTGCCGAACTTGCGCATCGAATAAACTGAAGCTTGCGCCACAGAAACGTTATCAAGAATGGGCAAACTTGATCACAAAACTCAATCTTTAAATTAACCAGGAAATCTTTGACATAATTCAATGTCTTGAGCACAACAAAAAATAGTACTGAGCTATGAGAAACATGTATAACATGAGAGACCCAAGACTTCTCGTGCTTCAGCAACCAAATATCTCTTCACAATCGTGCCGATCCAAGCTCCAGAAGCAGGATGGATGTATTTCCTTTCCTTCCAAAGAATGGTTTATTAGCGACCCCGGACATATTTGGGGTCCTGCAGTGATCAACCTTCATTAATTTGGTTGTGAATCGTGCTGATCTGTGAAACTCGTCTAGTCACTCCATGATGCCTTCAGCACTTTCGCCATGAAGCCATACCTGTCGGCAGACTCCTCGATCTGCACAGATTTGATAGAATTGTGTAAAACAGTTGAGATCAAGAGTTCAAGAGGTCACAAAAAGCTTTAATTCAATGGAAATTACAATTTTCTGTGTAGGCATTCCTGCTCCATGACCAGCCTTGGTCTCTATTCGGCCAATGATCGGATTGGTTTGTGGACTGTAATCCAAACTTGTGCAAAGGACATATTGCAGAGTCTGAAATATTTGCAGAAGAAGAGTATGAGAGATACATACGCACGTACAACAACGTATGCAAAAGATCCAAAAACATTCGCACCAAGAAAAAAAAAAACAATATTCACAACAGAAGCAAGCATCCTTTACAGGAGTTCAGTCATAAAAAAGGAATTCATTTTACAGAAGATCCTTTTTGGCAGCAACTTATTTCTGTTCAAGTGGATCTAATCATAGTAACCAAGTTCGGATACGGGATCAATTCGATAAACATAAATTCCGAAAAAAAAAATCGAAAAGAGCAGGGAAAAATCAAGAAAAAAAACGTGAGGATAGATCCGGTTTGAGAACGGTACAGAGATTAATACGGAAAAGAATCAAAATACATGAAGAATACGAATTTCAAACGGCATTGTGTGAAGGTTTTAAAATATTTGGGTTCCCATTAAGCGAATTATACGAAAAATCCAAGTTATTTGCGAATTATGCGAAAAATACGATTTCGATTCGTCCAGTGGAAAATCCGCGGATCTTTTTGTAAAATACGCGAACTATTCACGGATTTTTGTTACAATGGGCCTAATGTCCATGGCTAATGACAATGTTTTCAAAAGATAACATGAAAAAAAAAAAGAGTTAAGAGTTATGCTAATAACAACACTCGTTGTTAAGAGTTATGCTATTCACTCTTTCAAAAAAGAAAAAAAAAAAAAAAAGAGTTATGTTATTCAATATGAGTTACGAGTCTTGTGACTATATGGTAGACAAACAGAGTTTGTCAACATTTCTGACAAGCGTTTATATAATAGTCCACTGGTGCTTCAACACAAGGAAACTGATACTGGTAAGTGGTAATGAATTGCGGTGTGGTTCTTGTGCAGAGGATAAAGCGATCAATAAACAGTTAGCAGCCATCATATTATCACAAAGGAAAACTTACTGCCAGGAACTTCAGCGAATGCAGTGGTACAACTCGATCATCATGGTCAGCGGTCAATATCATAGTGGCTGGGTATTGCAAAGTCTGATCAGGAGACTGTTCCCACGGTCTTTTGACATTATGCAGAGGTGAGTACCTGATGATAAGAACTAAAGAATATGTATCACGGAAACTAGGGCAAAACATAAATTGATGAATAAGATGATTTGTAAGACATGAAAAGAATAATTCTAAATCTCCAAAATATAAGTAATAAACAGGAACTCAAAGAGTAAAAACGAAATACCCAGAAAACACTCATAAGCAAATGAGGAACTCAACGCATGAACATTTAAATGCAATGAAGTTTGTATAAATCACGGACCCATAACAAAAGAAATAGTACTAAATTCTCACTTTATCAACCAATGAAACTCTTTCTCCTTTTCTGAACAGCCATAATCAGATGTCCATGCATGACCTGGAAATACAAAATCAGAAACCTTTATTGCACAGATCAGAGCATAGGACTACAGGTTCAACTGAAGAAGATCACAAATTCATAACTCACCAATGGTAAACTTATGGAACCGGAGCATGTCCATCACACCAACATGGGCTAAAGCGCAACCAAACAGATCAGGTCTCTAACACCATTTAACAAACAGTTTTGAGTTAGATAAGCTAAATGGAACGCGGAGATACTAGAAAACACATGGTGGTTGATCATCACAGGGATTACTTGATTAATGCAAGCTCCGACTAATAGTCCACCATTGCTTCCACCTTCAATACACAGCTTCTGAGGCTGGGTATAACCGGAAGAAACAAGATATTCAGAAACAGAAATAAAGTCATCAAAACAGTTTTGCTTGTTAGCAAGGGAGCCTGCTTTATGCCAATCCTCCCCATATTCTCCACCACCACGGATGTTCGCGATGCAGTTGACAGCACCTAAGTGCTTTAATACAACAATTCGATTGACAGAAAAGGACGGGGTGAGGCTTATGTTGAAGCCTCCATATCCATATAACAAACAAGGATTAGAACCATCTAAAATAATGTCCTTTCTGGCCACTATGAAGATTGGTATCTTTGTACCATCCTTGCTGGGAACAAAGACCTGGAGGAAGCACAAAGACGCAGATAAGTATGGAAACTGTAACAGATGAATATTCGTGGATATTAAAAATCATTGTTCCACCAGAAATGCATTTATTGATGACAATGACCAAATTCAATCATTGCAAGTCGCAGTTTTCGAGTGTGAAACCAAGGAAAAAAACTGTTAGGCTCAGCCAACCCATAAATCGCCAGGCGGATCTTATGATGGAAGCTCAAGACCGGGAAAAGTTAAGAACATTGCTTCAGTTAAGGATCAAAACAGACAGAACTAAGCACAACCACCAAAGTTAGCATTTCCCTCTCGGTTTGTGGCATGATCAGAGTTCAAAGGAGAGATACTCATGGAACAGTGCTGCGCAATTGGAAAGCAAAGTGTGGGTTGTCTCCTCATTAAAAAAAACTGGGAATAAAGGCATACCTGGTCAACAAAAAAATGGGAACGATCAAATTTTGGAACAACAGTTTCACGAAATATTTTCAAATCAGGAACCTCATCTTTCAAGTCGAACTGATATATAATGCCAGGGGATAGGAAGCTCGTAAACTTGAAGAATACCACACTGTCTTTTCTCCGGGAAGAAATATCATCAACTGTTCCAATGTCAATAGGTAATTCATGTAGAAAAGAACCAGTTTCCAAGTCTCTAATTTGTACCACACATTTCACATCACTTAGATAGTTCACAAGGAGCTGATTATTATTAACAGCACACGCAGATTCCAGAACATCCTTGTCAAATTCTGGAATAACATCCGTCCACACATTTGGCTCCCTGAGATCAACTCGTACCACCTTATATCTCGGAGCATCCTTGTTAGTTATGAAGGTAAACACTGTATCATCATTTGCAATGGCATGATAACTGGCTTCAAATTTGTCAACGAGTTTCTCAAAAGGCAGCAAGCCATTTTTACTGCGAAAACCCTCAAGCCCATCAGGAAGAGCAGATAAGTTCATGAAGTGAACTTTATTCTTTACTTCACAGCCCTCAGCAGTATACATGAGAAGGTACTGAAGCATCATGCACAAATGAAAGTTAGAAAAAGAAAAAGATTCCTAAATTCTTTGTCTGAGGTACTCTAAAATAAACAATTACCTTTCCATCATCTGTAACATCAGCACCAAAAGAATGTGTTGGGTTTTCAGGGTCTTTCCAGCACAAAAGATCTTGTGATTGATCAGTGCCCAGAAAATGGTAATAGAGCTCTTGATTGAGGTTTTGGTGTGTTTCGGTTCCTGCATCAGATATCTGCCCTTCGCTACCACAAGCACAACAACAAATTACAAGCAAACACAAAAAATGTCAAAACATTATAATCACCATTAGAACTCATCGATTAAAAGAAAAAATCAATCGCACATTACTTAAAGCTACAAAAATTCCATCCATTGGGGGAAAACCTTTTAACAAAAAGAAAAAAATAATCTACTGCCTCAAAGAGCAAGTGTCATTTGTGTAATATGATTCCACAGTTCGTAAACATCATATTTACTTACTTGGGAGGTGGAAAGCGGTTGTAGAAGAATCCTTTGCTATCATGCGTCCAAGTAATACCACTAAACTTGACCTGCCAGCATTATGAAATGCACCTTAATCTACGTATATGATATTCAAAAGCAGACTTCAACAGAGAAAAACATGCCTATATCCCATTAAAAAAACAATCAATAGAAGACTAATCAGGGAAAAATAATGATACAAACTATCAAACAATAGAATTTCTAATTTATATATTTATTTAATAAAAAAAATAGAGTTTCTGATATTGATTGCATAACTTAAGTTAATATGAGAAGATATATCCTGCAAATCCGTAAAAACACCAATACTAACCCAACGTAAGGTATCAGGCTCAGTTTTCCTGTCCTCTATCCGCATAACTTTGATTGTCACCCAATCGCTGCCACTTTCGCTGAGTCCATATCCCAAATACTTTGCATCTTCACTAACTGAATAGGTGTTCAATGCAACAGTCCCATCCTCACTAAGCACATTTGGATCAAGCAGCACCTGCGGTTCCCCATCTAGACTATCCTGATATAAAGGAAAAAAAAAAAAAAAGGAAGTTGACATTAGCATCCATAACATATGCAAGCAAGCAGATAACTAGAGATAAAAGAAGACAGTCACAGCAAATCTGGCATAAGGCAAGACAAGAAAAGCTTATAAGATAATCCATCTACATTCAAAAGGATTTAGAAACTAAAAAAGGATTACTATCTGCATTTTTCAGCTGATATTTCACATCCTAATGCCTTTCAAGTTAGTTCCAAATCACACAGCAAAATTAAAACCACAAGGCAACCAAGATATCGATATCGAAGTCTAAGCATAAAAGGACACAATCTAAATCCAAAACAGCCTGCAGTGATATGACAGAACAAATCATCCATTCCATTCACATCAGAATCACAATCAACTCAGCATCAAACAGAGGCAGAAACCTGAACGTAAAGTACGCTCTGAGCTTGAAGACCCGTGTTGTGAAAATAAAAGTACTTGTTGCCGCGCCAAAACGGTGGATCATATCTCGGATAATCGAACAGCTCCGTCAAGTTCTTCTTCAACTTCTCCCTCGTCTCACAGTGTGCCAACACTGATTCCGTCAACTTCACTTGCTTCTCCACGAACTCCTTCGTCTCCTCCGAATCCGGATCCTCAAGCCTAACAAAAAATATCACCACATCACATCACAGTTTCAATCAACTCCAAAACCCTAACCGATCAATCTCACTCGAGATGAATCAGAAATGGAGGTATATTACCATCGATACGGATCGGAGACGAGGACGCCGTGGTAGTCGTCCACAACGGACTCGTCTCGCCGGAGATGCGGATACTGCAGGCGAGTTCCGGTGGCGGCGGCGGCGGCGGCGACGGTGGAGAGAGAGCTCATCGTTGATTTTGATGAGGAGAAGAGAGAAGAGGATGAGCGATGAAGCGGCGGAAACGGTGGCGATTTGAAGATGGAGGTTTGTTTGCGAGGCGGAGAAGTGGTGCAGTACAAGGCGGCGCGTCTTGACTGAGGATGATGATACACGCGAGATAGGGGGAGGAGATACGTGCACGCCCTGCGTGCGAGTAGTAACATGATTAAGGTGATGTTATGTGTCAAGGTTGGCTTTATGCTTTAAAATTTTAAAAATTAAAATTATGACAGTTTATTTATAAATTGTGAGAATGGTAGTTTTTATTTATTATTATAATAACTGTAGTCATCCCAATCCCATATTATGTAAGTGGAATGGTGGAAACTGAAGATTTTACTTAGAGAAAAAGGTTTTTGTTGCTTTTTTTGGAATTATAACTTCATTAAGATCATCAACCAACAATTACAAGATTTTACCAATACAAAAAAGTACTAGGAAAATCAGCACCTAATCATACCAAGGATTTTCCTCTACGCTAGCATATTCATGTTTGAATACTCTACTGTTCCTCTCTCTCAAAATCTCATACACCACAACAGCATTGAGTTTCTTCCTTCTCCTAGCCATGACGGAGTCACCTGCACTGACCTTAGCCATCCACCGAACCCATTCACCCTCTTGATCATTTTGCCTATAATTTACTCATTTTGTCGTGAGAAAATTATAATCGATTCATTTGATGTGTTTATTTTTGTTTATATTGAATTTAAGATTATTTTTATAAATTTATAAGAAAAAAAGACAAAAAAATAAAAATAACGACATGATGATTAATATAATATAAAATAAAAACAAATTAATAAAAAATATTATAATTTAAATAAAATAAATTAACAAAAATATTATAATTTAATATAACGTATGAATGATCCTATCGATTCGCAACACATCGATCAAGGTCCTTGATCTTTTCAACCTCATTTCATGTTATCCACTTTCCCATCCACCATCAAAATCGTCCCATCGAGCTAGCAAACCCCACCCATGTCCGATCATCATCGTTCCTGGTCCGATCTCCCACCAGATCTCCTCCACACCATCTCCACACAGATCGCCCTCTTTTCCGACCACATCCGCCTCCGCGCCGTCTGCCGCCACTTCCGCCTCTCGATCCCCGCCGCTCCCCTTCGCCTCCCTCCTCAGCTCCCCTGGCTCATGCTCCCTCACAGCTCCGATCGCCGCCGCTGTTGTTTTTATGATCTGGTGGAGGAGAAGGTGCATTTTGTTGAGGTCGTCGGGATCTCGGCGCCGAGGAGGGTTTGTTGTGAGTCGCATGGGTGGTTGGTTGTGTTTGGTGAGTCGCCGGAGGTGTTTTGTTTTAATCCCTTGACGAAATCCAAGGTAGTGTAGCCGTATTTTCATTTTCCTTACTGGTTTTGATTTTCAAACAAAATCGTTTTCACACACAATCGTTATGAATATTGGTTTTGGTTTTTCACACCAGGGTTGTTTTGTATGTTTCGAGAAGGAAAACAAAAAACACTACCTAAAGTAAAATTTTTTTTTATAGAGATACAAATAAAAAATGAAAACTTCTTAGAAATCAATACCATACCTTCTGTTTCATCATTACAAAAACAACAACGATACCAAACACGTTGTTAACGATTATGCGTAAAAATCAAAATCTAACAAAAACAGAAATCAGTAATAAAAAAAAAAACTTTCAAAAAAACTCCTTTCTTTTATAAAGCCAATGATGTGGTTAGTTGAAACTGAAAACAGATATAGAGATCGCACAAGTAATTGCCCTAACACTCATCTTTTGTTTCTCTTGGAAATTCTCGTTGTCCAACTATTGTTTTTTCAGGAGTCCTATAATTTTTTTATGATAATTAGTAGGGGTACAAATTAGCTCTGTAAACTCGACTCGGCTCATGTTAGGCTAGTTAAAAACTCGTTCAAATTCATTCAATTATTAAACAAACTGATCACGGACAAAATGTTAAGATCACTGACAAAATGTTAAGATCATGGATTGCCCTAGCAAAACAGAGGTAGAGTATGCAAAAAAGATCGCACAAGCTAGTGTCCTACCATGGATTTCTTTTGTCTACAAAATGAGATCAACCATAAATATCGAAGAGTACATTTTTCAATGATAAAAGTTTGCTGTTACGTATCAATTTTAGCGTGGAAATAGCAGTCTTCATATCAACATTACCTCGTGTATATTACTTTAAGCTTGAAACGTCTTGGTATCTACAGGTATATCTCCCGCCACTCTCTGCATTTCCACATGTAATCAATTTCAGTTTGAATAATGTGGGGAGAGAGTACATGATTCAGAGATGGATGGGATTTAAACTTAGTTGGGACTTGAAGCATGTGAGGGATTCCTTCGTCAAGAAAGTCGTGTTGTCTTCGTCCCCTGATGGACGGGATGATTGGTTTGCTCGTGATCATGTGTTATACAGGCGAGATGGTGTATTGTGATGGGAAGGATGGTGAGTCTTGGAAGTTGGTTGATGCACGATTTTTTCGTGCGAGGAAGGGTTCTTTTCGTGCAAGGATGTTATTTACGAGAAGGGCTTGTTCTATGTGCCGGGTAAGCGTGGGTGGATCGCAATGCTTGACCTGATGAATCGTGGTGAGGGAGCTGTGGTTCAGTTGAAGTTGGTGGAAACACCAGAGTCGTTTGGTGGTGATGTGGTTTACTTGGTGAAGTTGAAGGATGACCTGTTGATGGTGAGTAGAATATTGGATGCTCAGTGTGAATTAGATGGTACTATGTTTCATAAGACGATAAGGTTTGAAGTTTATAAGCTTGACTGGAGTTTGCTGAGGTGGGACGTGGTGAAGGAACTAGGGGATTACGCGTTGTTCTTAGGGCAGAACTCGTCTTTATCGCTCTTGGCGTCTCTTTATGGCGGTTGTAGAGGGAATCGTATATACTTTACGGATGATCTTTCGGAAAATATGAGTAATGGTGACCGGAGATATCATGGCATGGGTGTCTTCAATCTGAAAAACCATAGGATTAAACCATTAGTTAGTTACTGGGAGAATTCAGAATGTACTCCTATGTGGGTTAAGCCAAATCCCTGCTTGGGTGATCCATTTTGATTAGGTCAGTATGTGAATGTAATTCCCTTTGTTTATTAAAGCAAAGCGGCAAATGACAATGCATTCGCCAGCTTTATTTTTATGTGATAAATGTTTTATACATGCTCCTTTGTGATTTGTACTTGATAGTTTCAATGGATGTTATGGCTTGTGATGTGTTGTCCTGTTGTCTTCTTAACTAAGCATCTTGTGTTATCCCCTTGCTTTTGCGGTGATGTTTGTTAGTAGTTTTGCAACTTTCGCCTCGACAAACCGTCGAGGTATGCACCTCTTTTAGATATGGACTACATAGGCCAGATCTCGATAGGATATGCACCTCTTTCTAATGCATCTACACCATTCATGCTGTTCTTGTTGCTGAAGTTATTTCTGCACCTTATTTTAGTCACACATGATAATCCACATTATCACGGCATGATTTTGCAGCGATATACTTATGATGTATCCATTCAGAATCGCGTTCAGAAAAACCCCTATGCAGGATGCTTGTAACTTATCCACGTATTCGATGACCCGAGGCTTTCCTTGATGCACATGATCTCTATTGCTGCAGCATATAATTGATCTCAATCTGACTACTTCCCGACCTTCCATGAGTAGCACGCGTATACATTTTTATCCTAGGGAGTTTCGATGGATCACTATCAATTGGCAGAGCTGAAAGGTGATTCAGAGCTCAACAAGTACATCTTCGCTTAACAACAAACAATAGGCAAACTGGATCACACAAGACATCAGAGTCTTGAATTCATTTTTCTTAATAAATGACAAGAAAACTTTTCAATGCTCCCTTGTTCGAGTTCTTCATCTGATGTTCCTCAGAAGTACATGTCAATAAAAAGGCTACAATCTGGTGTAGGAGGCATAATTTTTATGTGCATTCACTTCTGTGAGTGATAAGAAAAACTTACCAAGGACACTCGTTGTGTCGTCTGCATCCACTAAATCAGAAATGAGCAAGTCGAATCACATACTAACAGAGAGAGCAATAACACACTTGCGAATTCCCCCTTAATCGCCTTCCCTGAACTAATTTCTTCTCCGTCCTGAGGATGATACCCGTCTTCTGTCACTAGGATGCAGCAAACCTAGACATTGTCCTTCAAACTAGTTTAAGCCTCCAGCTCCCTGTCGACAACAAGGGCACCAAAAAACCAAGCCTTTCTTCCATTACAGAGGTCGACATCGGGTTCCCTTTCAAGAAAAGCAAAATTATATTAAAACCAATTGCTGTCGAAATATTTTCAACAGAAAACAAACCACATTTGGCAATCCATGCACTAAATTGCCAAGAAAATGAAGTTGGAAGAAATTGTGGCTACAATCTATACAGATAAAGTAGTAAACATCGTACCATGGCATAATATATTTATGACGATAGAGTCCATTGAAGCTGTTGCTGATGGCTGCGACGGATTTATTCCTATGTTTCTAACAAGATACCTTGTTCTTGTAGAGCAAATAGTATCTTAAACAGATTACACGTTTACATAAACAAGTAGAAATTCAGACCGTCAGCAATCTCATCAGCTATTTACCGCAAATCTGGCTTTTAACATATTATATGGATAAAACGACATCATTCTCCTCGATCCTTACACTTCACATGTTCAAATTGACTTAACCATGACTCACTATCTTGACTTTCATCGGTACAAAACTGATCATTGCTTTAGAAAGGAAAAAATCAATTCAGGAAAAACACACTTCGACAAGGAGAGTGGACCAATATTTTCTTTTTCATTCAAATTGGGGAAAAGGATTCTCAACGTGTTCTATGCTCAATTGCCCTCTTTTTTCCCCCTATAAATAGACCAACTCCTCATAATCCCAAAGCACCAACGGTTAATATACTCTTAAACGGTTAAACCTCAAAAAACCAACAAATAGAATAGTAATAACAATCATAATAATTATTATCAAAAAAAAAAAAAACATAATAATGGAAAACTCAGGGCTGCTTACTAGGTTGGCAAGCTTGCTGATCATCTGCGTGATGGTGGCTTCGCCACGTGCTGAAGCAGCCATCACGTGCAACCAAGTTGTTGAGAGCTTGCTGCCTTGCCTCGGCTACCTGAGAGCCGGTGGGGCTGTGTCGGGTAGCTGCTGCAATGGGGTTAAGTACATCGTGTCGAGGCCAACAGCCGATAAAAGAATTGCCTGTGGGTGTGCCAAGCAGGTCCTTATTCCCTTTGGCGTCAACTTTGGCTATGCTAACTCGCTTCCTCGTAAGTGCGGTGTCAGCTTTGGCTACACGATCAGCCCCAACTTGGACTGCTCAAGGTAATTCACATGATATGAACTTCCTCTCACGGATATTTTACCAAGAATGATGAATGGTTGCATCCATGATTTGATCACTGAAGGTGCTCCAGACTGCAACAAAAACTAATGAGCAAACTGATAAACTGGATAAAACTATCTAAGATATGCTAGGACAAAACTGTCTAGAAATTCAGTAAAATGGTTTATGCATAATAAATATAAAAAGCAGCTAACCATGATCTTCAAACAAGAGGACACAGGCTTTTTTCTTCTATATCATGCTGACACTGAGCATAGTTCTGGTTTTTGCAATCTCAATGAATGAATTTCTGGATCAACTGAAGTACTTGAAGACAGATGAAAACATGTATAATATGCTATTCCAAGAGAAATGTGCAATAAGATGGCGGCCACGGTGGATCTGCCAAGGGGCTCAGCCACCTGAAAGTGAAGAACCTCCACGATTCTCCGGCTGTCTACGCTATCTATTAATGTTGTGCCCTTTTGTAGTAGTTAAAGAAAGGAAGAAGATGAAGCTACTAGCTAGTATTGCAGTAGACTTCTTCTCGTGTGTGCTTGTGATGCGTAAACTACTGCGAACCGAGACTGGTTGTTACTTTTCGAGTATATTCAGATGACAATAAATGCTCCTTAAGCTATTTGCCATAAATCTCCTAGAAAACGACTTTATCAAACTCCGCCATGTGGTACAAGACCTATCATCCAAATATTTACAAACAACAAAAAGGACCATCTTCGGACCATGTCTTCAATTAGTAGGAATATTAAGACCCAAACTTGATCTGTTTAGTCATATATGTTCTAATACCATATTGAGGAACCATAGTCTATTAAAAACTTAAAAACGTATGACATTAGATCTGATAGAAAGTAGTATATTGATGAATGATGATTGCTGAAAGACTTCAAATTCAGCCAACAAGATCAATTCTTATCAGCATGTTTCACTAGACTAAGCCCATAAAAGTATAGAATGCATTAGCAGCAATATCTATGACGCTTTTAAGGTAGACAGACTAAATTTGTACCTGGACAGTGTGGTCGTGGTCGTGACCAGACCTGAACTCCTATGAACATGATAAGCTCATAGTCAGCTAGAAAGTAATGCAACTGCGGCCATTTCAGCACGGGGCTTCACCAACTCACAATTCGCCAGGCCCTTACCAAGGTACCACATCAATATCCGGGGGCGAGAGGAACAACAGTCACCAGTAGTCACCACAAGAACATACGCCGTCCGCAAAATGATGGAACCTCTTTGTATCTCGGATTATGATCTTTTGACTCTCAGTGAGTGAGACAAGCTTAGCCATCGTGTGGCAGTTACCACAGATCCTGAGGTTCTTTATGATAGTGATAGGCATGCTGGGGCTCGTTACAAGCAGTCCGAAAGCAATAGCCAACTTCTCACTGTGCTTATTGATCATGTCCTCCTTGACGTCCTTAGCAACATCATGCAATACAAACTCTGTCCTTCGCACAAACCCAGCCTCCTTGAGCTTTCTCATCATCTCTTCTAGCTTGGTGTATATCCTAGGAGACTCGGGATGGGACTGATCACTCACCAGAAAACGGTGAACTGTGTTCCCATGTCCGATCAAGCTCCATCCAGGATTTGGGGTTGGACCCTGTACTTTCATAGACCATTGACCAGAGGCGGAATATATGTTTGATAGCATGACATAGTTCCTATGGTCAGAAGAATCTAAAGCAAACAGGTTCTCGGCCGCTACTTTTCCTAGTTCTGTGTTCTTGTGAATCCTGCAAGCAGCAAGAAGAGCCCCCCAAACACCGGCATTTGGTTCCATAGGCATTGTCTTAATCAACCTATAAGCTCCCTCCACATCCCCTGATCGACCTAATAGATCAACCATGCACGAATAGTGATCCATACGAGGTTCAACTCCATAGATGATTGACATGTTGTTGAAGTACTCTTGTCCTGCATCGAGAAGCCCAGAGTGGCTACAAGCACTCAAAAAGGAGTGAAGGTAACATGGTCTGCCCTTACACCATCCTTCATCATTGATTCAAACAGCTGAATCGCTTCCTTCCCACGCCCGTGCACAGCACACACCGCAAGCATAGCAGTCCAAGCCACACTATCTCGCACACTCATCTCCCCAAAAACCTCCTTCCCCTCATCTAACCTCCCTGATCTCGCATATGCTGTCAGCACCGAAGTCATAACCAACACATCAGCCTCGAACCCCGACTTCAAAACACAACCATGAACCATCTCCACTTGTTTCGCAATCCCCATCTCAATCACTCCTTGACACACACTAACCACCGTCGCCTGATCAGGCCCCACGCCCCGCCTCCCTCAT
>JAOVYX010019121.1:0-18995 GCA_035668315.1 Drosera spatulata
CCCCAAGTTGTTAGTTCCCTAATTACCGAGTACTACTACCTTGGTCGTTTTCAATAACATGTCGGTCTATAAGTGATTGATTGGGAAAACAGATGGAAGAGTTTTAGAATATCTCCTAAGCAGATCCATCCGTTTTGATCCAGAAATAAACACTTTCACAACGAAGAATATGAGCCTGCAAATAATAATGAGAGTCCATTTGGTTAGATTGATAGAAAATATTTATAGATACTTATGATTGATAAGTTCTATCTGATTATTATTTTATAATAAATGGTTTGATGTTGGATAAAAATACAATTTAAAATTATTTTGTTTGATAGATAATAAATAATTTCAAATAACTTATGACTTAAATATGAAAAAACGTTTGTTAAAAGAAATACCAAACATCCTCATCAATATTATAAAATGACTTAAAATTGGTTTGGATCAATTGTAAATCCAGCCAAGCATGCCCTCGCTAGTATTGCAAAATGTTGATTTTTATTGGAATGAGCAATCTGCAGGATTCATCACTGGACATACTTGTTGATTCAATCTTGTAAAGAATTAAGTAGAAGAAAATCGATAATGTGTGCCCACAAAACAAAACACACTGCCTTGATCACAGTGATATGATATCACTAATATCATTGTCGAGCACCAACATCGAAGAGGCATTTGGAATCTCTGCTAATTGGGTCTCGTGTCGCTCCAAATTAGACTAACTCGGTTGCTCTATCCAACATATCAATAAAATACAATCTCTGCTAATTGGGTGGTCTCGTCCCTCCAATTATGTCACCTAATCAATGTTGGTTTGGATGTGTTGGGTGTACTTAAACCAAACAATTCCACTAACCTAGAACTGATCCGTTCAAGCGTTGCCCCGTCACAAATTAAATATAATAATTGATCCGATATAATATTTTATATATATATATATATATATTGAATTTTTATTATATTTAATAAAAAAATATGTATTTTTTTAGTGTTAGTGGATTTACTTAACAGCGAAGAGAGAAGTTAATGCAATATACTGTAACGATTTGATATTATTTTTTATATACATCATTTTTTAAAAAAAATGATGTATTTATTTTAAAATGATCCAAAATAATAAATATTATATTTTTTATGGGACAAAGGGAGTAACAACAGAATGTGATCCATGCCTAACACCTTGAGCTCTGTTGTTAAGCATTGTGCTCTGTTGCAGTTTTTTTTTTTAAATGCCTGGTGCAAACGACCCAAAATCGGGAATACTGATCCGTTAAGTATTTTCAAACAAACCAGACTTTGATTCATGCCTAACATCATGAGCTTAAGCTTTGTGCTCTGTTGCAATTAATTTTGTTCCTTTATTTTCTATTCCCGGTTTGCAATCCTTGGATCTCCCTGTTGTAACATCACAACAAAGGATCCTGCTTCTCAGCTGTGCTCGCGTAAAAAGTTTTTGACCTGTGGACACTTCGGCCTGAATTTGATTTATTCAAACAGTTGCGCGAGCATCTGTCATGCCTAGTGGTGTGGAGTAACAGCCCAGCTCGTCGGTCCGGTCCGACCTGGCCCTTTGAGGCCCTAGACCTGGTCTAGCCTAGTTGACTTTGATCGGGTTAGGGTCGATCCGGCTCTTGAACAAGGGCTGAGGTTGGGGCTTGATCTTAAGGATGAAAGCCCAGCCCGGTTTGACCCTCTCAAAAGTCCAGGCTTGACCCGCCACATGGATCGGGCTATCTGGCCCGTTTGATTGGATTTTAAAGCCCAAACTTTTTTTTTTTAATTTCCTATAATCAGAAAACCATTAACACTTTTCAAAAACTGTGAACGATTTCATGAAAAACGTCAACGCTTATTAAAAAAAGAGGCAACGATTTTAGAATATAAACCTAACTATTACATAGTCCTTAGAATTTTAAAGTACCAAACCAACATCAAAGCCGTCATTTTCATTTAAACCAACAACAAATTTAAAAAAAAAGATACAATACATATCAAATTTATACTTTGATGATCCATCCGTCTTCCATTCACTACTTTATATCCTCAAATTGTTGTTTAAATTAAGGCGATGCTGTAACCATCCATTTCTTGTGATAAGGTGTGAAAACATGCTTCCATCCAAATATATAACATGAAAGCAAATGAAGCTACCTCATCACAAGGAATGGATAGATACAACATTATCTTTTTATAGTTTAGGGTCTCAAGAGTTTGATTTCAAGAAAATGAAGAAGAGAATGAAAGATTTTGTGAAATCATGATTATCCCAATTGTTCTTTTATATAGACAATCTTTAAAAAATAAGATAGATCAAAATATCCTCGAAAATAGTCATTTTATGATCGTTTGTGGGAGTATTCTTTTTTTTTTTTTTTTTCCATTTTAAAAAACTTATCGTTGGTGAATATTATTAAAAAACAACCACTAACGGTTTTAAGGACCGTTGATGGTTCCACTAATATGAAATTGTACAGAAACCTGTGAAATCTAGAATGCCAAAATCATCAACGGTTAACCGAAACCGTTAACGTTTTAGTATAAAACATGAATGGTTTTTAAAGAATCGTGAATAGTTTAAGGATCAAAATGTGTACCCTTTTCTGGACTAATTTGGATGTTTTAACCGTGAACGGTTTTCTTTAACTGTTCAGGGTTTTTACTTACAAGAACAAAAGTATGAGTGTTAAACAGTTACAACAATAATAAAAACATTACATCATTGAGCTCAACCATTACAACAATCATAAAAACATCATCCAACAATAAATTATCTATAAATTAAACAAAAACAACAACAACAATAAGATTTTTTCAAGTACATTATCAATATACCAACCATCTCGAATCTAAACCGCTACAATATGTCAACAACCATAACTACATTACAACAACCTAAACATCACCCATATCATAATCAGCGGACGGTGAAGTAGGAATTCCAAATTGAAGTGCTAGTCGATTAAGATAGTATGTGAACTTATCATGACGTTGATCCTTTACCTCTCATCTAGTAGTCACATGATCTTGGAAGACGTTGAAATCGTCTTGAAGTGAGTTATAATCATATCAAGACTCTTTTCGTCGTTTCTTGCGTTTTCAAGTTATTTGAGGTTGATTTTATAATGGTTTTAACCTTTTATAGTTGTCGGTCATGAACTCCAAGTGTCCCACCATTGAGCGAAAATGCTCACAATGATTATAATCATCGTCATCATCATCATCATCTTCTTCTTCTTGATGACTAGGTTGAGCAGTACAGGTGTCCTCCGAAACTTTTCACCTATCTTGGACACTCTTAAGATCATAACCTTGCCTTTTTGAATACTTCACTTACTTTTTCGTCACAATCCTCGGATGGATGAGCTCCCGCACTTTGGTTTTCGGATTCAAAGAATACTTCAAGCTAACAAGGTGAGCGGGAGAACCCAAAATCTTGAACGAGTTTTCCACCTTCTTCTCTTTATCAAATCAAGGCGGTGATACTCAAGTATTTGGGAAATATTATTGTCAAATATAAGAGCCTTTCCATGATCTTTAGCACATTTGTTCATTTGATAAAGAAAAAAGAAAGATAGATTGATTGACATTTCTCAACCAATGCATACATGAGCAAAATCTTATTACGTGTACGATCATTCATTCCTCTGGTTTTTTCGTCAACCATCGACCCAATATAAGATGCAAAACCCTCATTTTGGGATCTAATTCATTAGCATAAAAGTCATATGCATTGGTTATTTTACATTTCAACAACGTCTCACATGTCTTTTTTGAACTAAACCCCTTGACCATGTCCCAACAATTTTATTTATTCTTCGCTATTCCTTCATAAGTGATCCCCAAAGCGTTATCAACAATCTCCGAATTAAGCGTAATGTTTTTTTTTCTTAATCCATGTCCTATAATGATAAATCCTTTCGGGATAGCCTCGAAGTGGGGATAAAACAAACATATCATCTTCGGATAGCACCTACTCTCCCTATGGGTGAAAAAATCTTTTCAACCTTGGGCATCAAATCATTCACTAAGCCTCGAAAAGTTATTTCGGTAATGCCAATCAAGATCAATCACATGACCATGGTGAAGTTTCTTCTTCAATTGCTCATTGTGCACATTCTCATAAAAATCGATTCGGAACTCAAGAGTAGTACTAGAATGGCTACCTACCATGGCCGTAGATTCGATTTGCATTGGTTCGGCGTCTCGATATTGATCGTATTCTTTCGACAAGAATCACCGGTATTTTTTACCCATCTTAAGCTTTTCCAACCAACTTCATCCGTTGGCTTTCATTTCCCCTTGTTCTTCTCCTTAACGGGTTGTTTCCCTGTGTCCTTATCAATATTTGTCGTCCTTGAAGTGTTGTAACGGGGTGCAACACGTCGTGGTTGTGGTGGAGGAGAGGGCGTACGCGATGCATCCGACGCGTTGTAGTCATCATCTGAGCCAAGGTCATCACCCGGTTGAGCATGTCCTTTTGTGTTGAGTATTGAAATAAACATAAATAAAAGGAGTAAATTTTCAAAAAATCATGGTTTTTTAATTATGAATGGCGAAATCAGGGTGTCGGAATTGAACGAAGAGGGTTAATTTGATTAGATTTGGGATGATTTTGTTTTAATTTGATGTATTTGGGTGTTTGGATGTGTTAGGGTTTGGGCTCGAAGAGAGAGAAGTGGGTTTGAGATGAAGAGAAAAAAGAGGGTTTGGGGTTATAATAGGCAGATCTGGAGAAAAATCTATGACGGTTTGCTAAAAATAGCTGATGATTTCAAGATTTCATCTTAGGGTGCTCTCAGGTGTCTATAACCGTTCACGATTTCCAGAAACCGATGATGGTTCGTAATGAAATTTTTTCAATGCTCTCAGGTCATCATAACCATTGACGATTTTCTATGAACCGTTGACGTTTTCCAATAAACATGCTTCCTTACTCTCACGACATCAAAACCATCTATGGCTTCTATAATTCGGTGACGGTTTCAAATTATTGAAAAAGCATTAATATATCTTCAACGGCTTTGACAAAAAACGTCAACAATTTTTATGAAATCGGTAATGGTTTTGCATATATGTGAATGGTTTCTTGGCTTTTCTAACAACTACCAAATTATACTTGATTCTTTCATGGTAATTTGTACATAACTAAACCCAAACTTATCTAGGTCCTGACTGAAATCTTGGTTATTTTATTAATTTCGATCAAATGATACAAGATGAGGAGGATATAAAACCTTACCTCATGGATTAATATTATATACAACAACATTATTGCTACATTATCAAAAGCATATCATAAATTCGTTGCAAAGAAATCACAATGTCTTCCATCTCTTTCAAGCTCCCATCCGAATTGGAAGTCTTCTCGTCAAGCTTCTTGTCTTGCTCTTGGTCCCTAACATCAAGGTAATCCTTCAAGCACACCAAGCACTCCAAAGATTGGGGACAAACCTGGCTTTTTCTATCATCAAGCACTCGACCGCTTGCGGAGAAGCATTACTCGGATGCCACCGTGGAATCTTGAACATTAAGAATGTCACGTGTCATTGCTTCAAAAACGGGATAGTGAACGGAAGAAGCTTTTCATCAAGATAAGATATCAAAATTGACTAAATAATTGAGTGATATGAAAGCAATGAAGTCAATTCATTGAAGAAAGTCTGTGTACTATTAAGCTTCTTTTTCTTAACAAGATTGTAAAGATATTGATATTTATTCTTCTTTACGGGTTGTGAGGAACTACTAGCACTAAAACCTTGAAATGAGATAATTTTTTGTCTCCCATCCTTATTGTCATAAACATGAAACATTCCATTGATAGCATTATTAAATTACTCTACTTTACCACTATGTCTTATTCTTAAGGTCCCATTTATTGTATCTAATATATTTTCTACTGCTTGTAACTTTATTAGAAGATTCAAAGCACATGCATTGAAAAAAAAATAAAGGAATATCCTTATAATACTTGAGAAATTTAACCTCTATTTTTTGAATAACATGATAATATCTATACTCATTTAACAATCTAACAATATTAAGCAATTTGGAAAGAATAAGATGAGAAATGGTATAATAGACACCCGATAATTTTACCGTTATCTCATAAAAGACCTCCAACAATTTGCACAAATATTTCGTAACATACCAATATTCGGACGAAGGCTTCCCTTCCGAAAATTTTGAAATGACAAATTGGTTGTACACCACCTTATATTGAACCGTTCTATTCAACATCAAGTATGTCGAGTTCCAACAATGTTGAACATCCAACAACGGTTTCAAAGACCTTATTTTCATCTCCTTATATAAAGTCTTGAATTCCTGCATTTTCTTATCACTACTATTAGCAAATAAGAAAATTTTTCGGATACATTGCACATAATGCCCAATAGTTTCATCTTTCAAGTCATTTTTAACTATAAGGTTTATTACGTAATAACAACACCTAACATGGAGTAACATACCATCACACATAGGATCCAATATGGTTTTAAACATTTGAACCGTACCATCATTGTTTGAAGCATTATCAAAAAAATATACTCAAAATATTATCAAACAACTTAAACTTATGTAGAATGATCAAGATCAAATTATAAATTTTCTCGTTAGTATGAGAATAAGGAAATAATCTAACAGCAATGATATGTTTTTGTAAGTACCAATCGTGAACCCAATGAACGGCTACACATAAATAAGCAATTTGAAAACTAGTGGTCCAAATATCGGAGATGATACAAACTTTTTCATCATAAACGTTTTTTTTTACCAAGGTAAAACTTTAAAGTATCCGATCTAATAGTGTTTTCATGATTTCTTTGATAATTAGGTTGTAGTGCATTTTGAACATACCTAGTCAATTTTGGATTACCTGTAAAATTCCAAGGTAATTCGTTATGGATTATGAATTCGGCCAATAATCTACGTTGTTTGGCTTGATCATATATCCACAAATTGTCCGCATTATTCAATTGTATTTATCCATTGGGGACATTGCCTTCTTTCACTCGATAACTATTTGCATGCCTTAACAAATATGAAATAACTTTATCCGTCGAAAGAATCTTACCACACATGTTGCATTTTGCTCCAGTCACCTTCCGATTTACTCTGGTCACCTTGTCAAGATACAACTAACAATCCGCGTCTTTCCTCGATAAAGAAGCGGCCTTGGGAAACAATTTCCAGAGTGTTGAATGGAAAACCGATGTCATCATGCGTAGAAAATACATTATCATTGTCGACATTGTACATATTTTAAGATGAGTGAGCCATTAGAGCACGCCCAACCATGAAGCTAAAATAGATGTAGTTATTACTAAAATTTGACACCAAAAAGTGATTTTGATATCAATTATACAACCATCGGTCCAATATTTGGTTATATTTTAGAACGAAATGGGATCAACTCAAACTCAATTGTACATTTATTTATTAATTAATCCAACTTAAATATAGATGATTGAAAAAATAAGCAAAATGATGATGTGGCAACTATAGGTTCATTTATATCTGGTATCAAATTTGGAATCAAATTTATCTCAATTCTATTTTGACATCATTTTTAACTCATGGTTGGACTTACTCTTATGATTTATGAATAAGAGTAACAAGAGAGTTTTGGGGGATTCAAGCGTTTAATTGCAAGGAAATCAAGTAGAGCATGAAAGATTTTATGAATTTACGGTTTTTCAATTGTTGTTTTATATAGGCAATCTTCAAAAATTAAGTTGGACCAAAAAGCTCTAAAAAATAGCTGTTTTATGATAATTGGTGGGGATATTTTTGTCTTATTTTTGAAAAAAGTAATCGTTATGCAAATAATAATTAAAAAATTATCGTTAATGGTTTTCAAAACCGTGAAACCAGGCCGTGATCCTTGGGCAAAAAAGCTCTCTCAGGCCGGATCCTAGAAAGCGGACCGGCCCATCTACACTGACAGACCGAAAGGCCTTAGGCCAGACCGGTTTAAGAGCAGTTAGATTAGGTTGAAGTCAATGTGAATCAATATCTGAATAACTATGATAATATGATAGAACAATGAGATTTCAGATTATGTCAAAGATTGACATCATTAATCTATACCATATATTCATGAAGTTTTTCTTTTGAAATTCAGAACCTTCGATTAGAAACTTTAGAATCATATGCATATACAGAACAAAGTTAAGCCGAAGATATTGACAGAATGACACAGCATTGTCACCGCCTGCAGGTTCAAATCATCTGAATCAATGTGGTTTCTCGCTAGATAATAGTAGATCAGTTAAGCGAAGAGCCAACCAGATGTGCGACAATCGATTCGAACTAGTAGATTCAGAACAATTTTTACAGTACAATCTTAGACAAGAGTGTTCCTTTCCTGTGAAAAATAATTGGCGAACTGAGCTCAACACGCGAGTAATAGCACATTCAACATCATGGTTTTAACATGGAACCAAATTGCTGAACTCTCAAATCAATTTGCAAAGTACATAGGGGACAGGAGACAATTATAATCGCATCAGATCTTAGCATCATTGGAATGACACTAATCTGCAGTTCCATGCAGCTCCAAAAGAGAAACCTCCATATGACGAATAGACTCTTGAGGAACGAAGAACATCTCAAACATATTTACACACCCTCTTTCTCAATCGTGACAATAACCTTCTCAGCCTGCCCAGTCGCCACGATCAAGCATATCAACCAGGGTCATTCTTCTCGGGAATCTAGGAGGAAGCCTCAAGTACATAGCATCCTCGATCTGAATAGGTAAATGAGTTGCTACAATCACGATGCCACCTTTCTTACGATGCTCAGCAATTATATACTCCAGCAACTTCACCCCATCATCATCCAATGCAACCGATGGCTCATCAAGCAACCAAATCGGCCTATCAATGGCCAACAACCTAGCAAGCTGAAGCCTCTTTCACTGACCCATTGACAGCATTCTTGCCTTATCTTTTGCAAGTCTTCCAAGCCCCATAAGCTCTAATGCAGGAAGGGATCTCCCTTCTTTCCCCTCGAGGATTTCAAACCATTAAACAGTTTCTAGTACTGTGAGCTTCTCCTTGACGGCATCTTTGAGAGAAACCCAACCCAACTGAAGCTTGTATTGGTGGAAAATACCCTATTCAGTTATGTCATGGCCGTTCCAAAGGACCTCACCAGCAGAAGGCTTTGAAAAGCCAGCAAGCATGCGAAGGAGTGTGGTTTTTCCTGACCCATTGGCACCTATCAAAACAAGCGCACTGCCATTGTGGATGGTCAAGTTGACATGACGAAGAATCTGTTGGGCATTTCTCATGCAAGAAACGTTGTTGAGAAGTAGCCGGGGAATAGGCGGTCTACGGGACATTTGGGCACGAGAAACCCTAAAATATATATCAGTATGCTATATCCTCAGCAACCGGATAGCAATAGGTCGCCGATACTGCCTGTTGAAGACAGCAACAGAATCATGTAAGAAGCAGTAGATTCTCTAAACCCCTACATCTCGCCTCCAGAGAACATAGCAACATACCAAAATGAGATTAAGAAAAAGCTACAATAAAATCCTGTCATTAGTTGTGTTCAGCGGACCGGACCTATGTATCACATGTTTCTTGTAATAAATTCTACTTGTTATAGAGTTATTCTATTGTGGGAGAGATCAGTAAAGCTGTTCCATTACATGTTTTGTCAATCAGGCCATAACTGTTGATTTCATGACACAAAAGAAGTTTAAAACTTACCCAACCATTTTTCACCACACCAAATTCCATATAACTGAACGGGCAATACAAAACAACAACATATAACTATAGTGAGTTCAATAAGATATGCACATGCATCTAACTCGGGCATTTCGTCGAACACTTGGTCTGCGACCACAGATCTGCGACCACAGATCCCCGACAATCGACACATAACCCCAGTCCAAACATGGGCTATCACGGATACGAGTACGTGAATCAAGTTGGGTTAAAGAGATACATGAGCAACAATTTCATTCTCGGGTAATTGTTTTGACTCGTTTGCCCAACAATTTCGCTACTCGAATGTTGCATACGCAGAGATAGATAAGGGATGGACAATCAAACAACTAACATGATATGCTAATCTGGGCAGTGGAAATCAGTTGATTATAATGGAGTTCTGATGGAGAATCAGACCGCGAAAATGGAAGATGAGAGGCGCAACGGCAGCGAAGGTGTTACGTGTCATGGTGTTGAAACCTATCAAGAACTAGTGTTGCAGATATACAGGAATTCCACGAACGTGCACTTGGGCCAAGACGATATGACTTGCCGGTTTATTTTCGTTGTTGGTCTATTTTTATGGTTTCAATTTAAAATCAGTATAGAATGAGTAGTCAAGGATAGGATTGTTCACTCACTTTAGTACTGAGCTGGGTTCAGGGGTTTTATATCATGTTGCACAAAGAGTTGGCAATGTATTTCTTGTGGATTTAGTCTAAGAATGTTGATCCGCGAAAGTTGATTTGTTAATTTAGCAATTGTAGCTCAATGATACTTTCTCAAGCTCCACGAGCAAAAAAACCGACCTTTGTTTTAAGAACATTCTCAGAGTGACTATTTAGATTTGTTTATAATGGATAACATTATAATCAGATGGGTTGATGGCTGATTTAATGTCAACAATTAACTGTTGAATGTCATATATTTGCAGAGAATGGTTCTTGAACATTGATATAAATATATTGCCAAAGTGATCAAAATAGTCGAGCGCCAAAGTTTTGCCCTGGATGACAACTTCGTAGCCAGACTCTGACTCAGCCTTGAATTTTGAGGCAGCGTTCAGCGTCTCCGGGTAAGCGTACCTGATATTCCAACAATGCACAACTGATATACAGAACTTTGGAAGCTGAGTTTTGGCAGCAGAACCATTATAATCATCAACGGTCAGATTAACTAGTAAACCGAGTTGCATTAACCAGTGAAAACAATTTACACATACAAACATCACACAACAAAAGGTAAGAAGGTGCAACGGCACATGCAGAACGACAATTTAACCACCAACAGATACCGAGTTATTTATGTAGCAACACAAGCCTTTCGAAGTGAAACTCTGATGATCCCGCTGCATACGATAACAGAGGTGATCCTCCAGCATCTTGCACTGTGCAATGCAGTGTCAGCTTATTTACGGAAGAGCGATTTGATCCACCAGATACCCTTCTTGTCCACAGGCCCCTCAGTGCCCTCGGGAGGAGGGTTAGTCTGTGGTGTCTTGTGCAGCTTGCTGACGTCGTAGCCTACATCTACGGCCTTCTGCACTAGCTGGTCGTATATCGCTTCATCCAATTCATTTGTCCTGCTCAGTATCTATGACAAACAGAAGCACCACCAAACATTTAGCATATAGGGGTGATGCAGAATTCAACTCCAAATTTTTATACCAGAAATGTAGTGATTGAGGACACGAAATGGATATCAAATCGCCCAAAAGCAGAAATAAACCAATTTTAGGTCATCAACAAGAATCACAACAGAAAAAGAGCGAGAAACAAAAGACCACTGCGTTTACATGGAAAACCAGATATGAAAGAAAGCGGGAAAGTGAGAGAATATATCCAGATTGTTTTGTGAGAGAAGAGTAATAAAACCTCAACCAAATGATTTCAGGACAAATCAAGTAGTCAAATCTGAAAAATCTAACGATAACCCTAAAATTAGACACGAAACAAAACTTAAAGGGACGACGACAATATTAACTTGATACAAGGAACCTAAGTTTCTATGCTTTTAGATAGCTACAGTACAACAGGATGACCATGGCACTGTCAGCTCCACCGATGGCACCAAGGGATAACATTGAGTTCATGGATCCACCACATCAATGCTACACATGAAGCAGGGAGAAGCCTGAAATCACAATGCACCTTTGGTGCTTGAGTGTTCAAAGATAAGTCGGTGCCAACATACTCGGCAAGAAAAAAACCCAACTTCAATCAAATTGAACACATAAAAGATTCAACACCACGAAGAACC
Organism: Drosera spatulata; assembly: GCA_035668315.1. Classification (NCBI taxonomy): domain Eukaryota; kingdom Viridiplantae; phylum Streptophyta; class Magnoliopsida; order Caryophyllales; family Droseraceae; genus Drosera; species Drosera spatulata. The sequence goes on from JAOVYX010019121.1 coordinate 11,973, forward strand.
ACAACTTTTAAGATTTTACATCTTAGGTGGAGAAAGCAAATGAAGAGTCCCTTTGAATGGAGACCTTGCTTGACAACCCAAGATGTTAAAAAATTGTTTAGGATCTAAAAAGGCACCATTAATCCGAGTAGACTGTATCATAGTCAAAATCAAACTCAACAACCATAAATGACCTCCCATTAAAGGAAAAATTATTGAGATGAGTTCTTTTTAAAAAAGGTTCATCAACCTGATGTTACTGATAAGTTACAGTGGCTAAGTTAAATGAGGTTAAAACCGATTGACTAATATAGTAAGATACAAGTAATATTTTCTGAGCCTCTCACCAGTTCTATAATAACAGCATAGCAGATGCATCAGTTCTTCACCCACTTTGAACCACAATGATGAAAGAACATAGATTATTATGTTGCACTGTTGAACACATTTTGAACCCAGGAAAGGGGGGAAAAGCCAGCAGACTGATGAAGATTGACATGTAAACGCAGAAGTACCAAACCAAAAGTGAGGCATGATCATCGACAGCTCCAGATAGTCTCACCAAACTACTAGCACAAAATCAATAGCATCATGTGACTAAATCTGTCTGGCTTAGTAGAAGATCATAGAAAGTGTTTAACCATATGAAACATACAGGAGAAAGAATAAAATATGAAGCACACAGGTCAAACAATATGATATGAAGCACTCCGGGGAAACTATATACTAGTAATATGTATGAAGCATACAAAAGGAAGAATATCAGGGACATAAAAGATGATATTAAGTTATCAAACAAACAAGTTGATCACGAGAACAAAAAAAGACCGGTAGCCAAAGCTACCATACCACAGCAACACAAGTAAAGACAACCACACCACTATGAAGCAACTCACCTTGCCAAGACTCATACTTGGTTGAAAATTGGAGTATATAACTTGCATTTTTATGCGGCCCCAAAAAGTTTGTATCTCAACAAGCCTATGCCAATGTGTCACCTTATGCAAATACGCAACCCTCCTCGTACAAATGTATTCAGATTTCTTTTCGGGATGAAAGGCGCACCCTTCTCACCAGGTGCGGAATAATAAAGATTACAAGTTTGAAATATGAGCTCATGACCTTCTATCTCATCTTCATATTTGGTGTCATATCATATTGAGGAAATGATCCCATTAAAAAGCCCAAACTAAGAATAGACATAGCAGAACCATTTTTTTTAAAATCCAAACACACCCAAAGCAACAAGCAACAAAAGTAGAAAAGCAAGCCATAAAACCCAATGCATTGGAGAGCACAGAAAAGGCAGCCAAAAATAAACATGTATGATGTAGTCCGTGCTTAGTCGCAAATATATACACAAAACCAATCAATTCTATACAAAAACTGCATTATGTTTATGCAATCTTGATTGGTGAATGGTGACATACACTCAGCACCTCAACACTCGAGGAAGTTGCTATACCGAACAACAAAATGGTTCTGTTGCAAGGAAAACCACTTTCATATGAGCCTTCTTACGTCTCAGCATAATTGCTCCGAAAACAACAAACCTCTCTTATTAGAACAATGCTTCTGTTGCAGAATTCCAAACCTCATGCAAACAATTCATAAGAAACATCAAGATCAACTCCTTCAACTCAAATTGATAGTAAAACCTTCATATCCATACTCAAGACATGGTTCACAACAATCAATCAATAAATTCAACTACGAATACCACATGCTTAAGTACATAACTACCAAGACAAATGACATCCATAACTCAAAGGGTATCCAAGGAGAAAAAAATTACCCAAAGATACTTCCTGCCAGGCTGCCCGACGAGCGCGACATGATACTCCTCATCAAGATACAGAACCCAGTAATCACCCGTCACAGGTATCACAGGCAAGAAAGGAGGCACATAAAACTTGACCTTAAGCTTAGCCTCATCACTATCCTTATCAGCCTTATAAGCAGTCCCTTCAATATAACTCCTTTTGCCACCACTCCAAGTCTCATTCAGCACATGAATTGTTCCATCCTCGTTTAAGGTGTATGTTGCTCTTGTGTTGATGCCATCTTTGGGTTGAAAGCTTGATTGGAATGATGCTATCTCGTACCAGCGTCCCATGTAGCGTGGTATGTCTATGCCTTTGACGGCTTCTATTTCCTTGGTGGGCATTTTGTGAGGTGGGATTCTTGATGGGGTTTGATGGGAAGTGGAGTGATGGGGTTAGGGTTTGGAAATGGATGAGGTTGAAGATGAAGGGAGATATGTGCGTGTGAGGGAGGGGAAGGCTGTGGATGGTTGTATGTCGATTCATTTGGATCATGTTTAGAAGTGTCATATACTCTCTTGGTCCATGGCCATAGAGTATTAAATCATTCTAAAGAAATGTTTTTTGATTAGTATCAATATTTTATGTGATGGAAAGCTTACATATATAATCTTTTTGTCCCGAAATAAATAGGTAATAATGATGTGCGTAAAATATGAACATAAAAAATTATAATTATACAATGTCGTATCAAGTAATAACGTAGTGAGTTTAATATCGTTTTCACATGAATTATTTATATTATTATGTAATTTTTATGTTTTATACCGATTTAAATGATTGTATCCAACGATTGTTGAGTTAAACTAAACTAAAAAAAGGAAAAAAAAAAAAAAAGAAACCTAAGTAAAGTCAATTAATTATAAGACAAACGATGATGATATCAATTTACGGATTCGATTTCACCAATTCTTGTATCGAGGCTCGATCTTTATCAAATTATTAAATTACTTGTTCATTCAGTTGATAGTCGAGATTTTCCTAAGTTAACAAATTGTCTCTCACAAGATGAAAATTTAATTTTTTTAACGACAAACACTTTATATCCCTACACGTATTAAATCATCAAAGAATCATTAAGCATATAAAGTTCTCAATTTTGATTATGCAAGTCATGCATTAAATCTCTCTATTGTGCATTGAACTTATTGTATTAGGTCTGAATCCTAATAATTCTCTCGAAGAAATCAAGATTCCTAATTCAAGCATGTAGTGATCAAATATAAGAAAGCATTAAACACAAACATCGAACACGTCAACCAACTGAACAATAATGCCTAACAATCAATAATAAAAACCAAGGCTTTCAACAAGAACGACTATATCATCACCCTAGAACGGAGATTCAGTTCATAATTAAGATTAAAATAAACGAACAAAGTATTGAAAACATTGAAATAACAAACAAAGTGAAGAAAACCACATTGTAATTGACCGCGACTCTTGCCATGTTCAATTTTTTGCCCAACCCTTCGTCTTCGTCGTCACAATATTTCAACTCCTGAGAAAATATTACAACTCTAGAATTCGTCTTTAAACTAATTGAGAAGTGTCTATGATATCTCAATATCTCAAACACATGGGATTATACAGGTAGCACATAAAAAATCCTAAAGAAGTGAAAAAATACACAAATAATTCACAAGATAAAAACTACACCCCTAGTAAACGGTACAGGAGGGGTAGTATAACGCTTTGGTCGTTTCTCTTTGCTCTATGTGTAAAAATACACTTGTATCGTCGAGTACCATCCTCGTGGTATACCTCACGGATCATGATAGCTTCGTCCTTGCCTTGTTTCATGCATGTCCTCACTTTTGGTAGCTCTTTTTGTCTCGTTTCGGTCTCAAATCTTCTCACCTACTTCAGTAAGTGTCCAAAGGTAGAGACTGACTCGAAGCAAACCGAATTGACGTCGAATCTCATGAAATGCACAAATATCAAGATCAAAACAAAATTAACTAGTTTTAAAAGATATGTAATATGAGTTCTAAACAAATAGTTTGTGTAAATTACACAGACAATGTATGAAACATATCAAAACAATTATTATCTATTACTGTATGTTCCACTAAATCTTGTCGGAGCTGTTATAGTATTGTTTTTTTCAATATAGTTCAAAAAATGTAAAACACACATAAATTTGTGTGTCGAGTAAAACTCTATTGTAAGAAGTATTTAGCAAAGTAAATCATTTTTTGTGTTGATAATGGGATTCATTACATCAAAAGAGACAATGATATTATAACATCGATATATATATTCTAAATCAATAAAATCACATGCATTTTATGGAATGACATGACGGTAATTCTCAAACATTTGAAGGGTGCATCTATCATTTGATATTGAAGACATAAATATGATATTAATTAATTCTTAATATAAAACAAGCAATTAAAACCATACAATTTAATTTGGGTTTTCAAGAATCTTACGACCTCCTTTTTTTTTTTTTTTTTTTTTTGATAATCACCCAATTCGGACTAGTTGTATTGCTCGAAATCTGAATTACAAGCATCATAAATTTCAGGAGGAGGGACATGACCCTATTCCCCACTATGACTATCGTCGGACACATATCGAGCCATAAGATAAGCGACCCGATTTGCCTTCCGAGACACCCACGAGCAAACAACCTCACGAAAGCTTCCCATCAATGCTAGGCAGTCTTCCATTATGTCTCCAATCAAAGATCGGACCACCTCCCTCTTGGCAATAGGATTCTATAATTATACATCTTGGCAATAGGATTCTATAATTATACAATCCATGCTTTTGGACAACGCCGTCTCCAATCCTAGTTTAACTGTCATTGCTTCTCCAATACTGACTTGAACAACATTTAGAAGCCTATACCCTGTCGCCCCAGTCAACTTCCCATACTGGTCTCTAATGACAACCCCTGCACACGCTCCGTCTTGTGGTTGGATCGCAACGTTGATATTTATTTTAAGCCTTCCTGATGGAGGGGCTAGCCACTTAATTGCAGTTCGTGGCTTGGGCTGGGAGTTAAGTGAGTTTTTAGATACTTGCACAGCTCTAAACTCACTTACCGAGCTGCAGGCCACCTTATAAATCACTTCCGAAGGCTTGACTTGCGCTCCATGGACTTTAACATTCTGGTTGTGCCAGAGATTCCACAATAAGGTCCCTACTAGTGCTCTTTGTTTGCATAATAGGCCGTCGAGGATGACTAGCAACCATTGTGTTTGGGAAAAGTCGGTGTGTGGTACAACGAAAATTGCCCATCACTTTTTTCTTGTTGTGTTATAAAAATGGGATAAATAAATAGTCCAAAAATAAATGGAGTTGACACCAAAACTTTACGCGAAAAACCTCTTAAAAATAAATTGATAAAAACCACTGGACCGTTGCAGTATCAAAATATCCACTAAAGAGGGATTACAAATATCGTCCCTAGACTGTGTTAGGGGATTACAATCACCAGGATAATTCTCACTAATTTTTTTTCTCTAACGGAATAAAAATTATACCTGTAGAGGATACCCCTCAATATCCCAAACTGGGTATTTTTTCTAACTCTTTTGATGTTGTTTTTGTATTTGATGTGTTGTATTAATTTTGTTGTCCCTTGATCCTATTTAAAGACGATTAAGGACGCTTTTTTTTCCTTTCCTTCACCGTGTTTGCTGCTGCCGTCTCTCTCCGAATACTCTCGCGCCTTTGCTCCACAATCTTCCTAAATGCTCTTGCTGTTTCGGAGTGCTTCTGCCTACTTTTCTTTTGGTGGAGAAAGATGTGGATCCCACGGAGGGAAAAACAAACCAAAGAAAACGCACTAGCACATTCAGTGTACTGAGTGCTGTCTCCCGACTTGGCCAGGGGGAAGGATACCTGAGACTGTACACTTCTTGCTGCATTACAGTTTAGAAAGGCATGCATCATCGTCTCCACATCATCTCCACACATAGGGCACATTTCATCAACATTCATCCCACATCTCGTTACATTAGATCGAATGGGTAGGATGCCTTGACACGCCCTCCATAAGAACGTTCTGATTCTTGGCACCACATCCAGTGACCAGATCATCTTCTACACTCGACTAGAACTATTGGTCATATGAGTTTCAGAGAACCTGAACTTATATGCCTCATTAAATGCGTATTTGGCTGAGATTCTCCAGATGGGGTGAGGTACCAAGTTAGATGATCATCCCGACTTGATAAACCTAGCGGAATCTTCTCAATCTCCTTCACCGTGATCTCTGGGAATAACTCATTTAGCATGTCGTGCCTCCGTGTCATTGTCTCATGGTCTATCAGAATATCCACTTTCGAGTTCAGTAGAATAGGGTATCGGGTTGAGGGGATTCTATTGTTGGGAAAAGTCGGTGTGTGGTGCAGCGAAAATTGCCCAACACTTTTCCCTCGTTGTATTATAAAAATAGGATAAATAAATAGCCCAACAATAAATAGAGTCGACACCAAAATTTAATGTGGAAAACCCCTTAAAAATAAAAGGGTAAAAACCACGGGATCGTTGCGGTATCAAAATATCCACTAAAGAGAGATTACAAATATCGTCCCTAGACTATGCTAGGGGATTACATTCACCAGGATAACTCTCACTAATTTTTCTTCTCTAACGGAATAAAATTATGCCCGTAGAGGATACCCCTCAATACCCCAAACTGGGTATTTTTCTAACTCTTCTGGTGCTATTTTTGTGTTTGATGTGCTGTAAATGTTTTTCTCCCTTGCTCCCTATTTATAGAGGGTTGATGGACGTCTTTTTCTTTCCTTCACCGCGTTAATTTGCTTCTGCCGCCTGCTCCACAATGTTCCTGAAAAGTCTTTGCTGATTCTAGTATATGCCCGTCTGTTCTCAAATTTGCAAAAAAGTGTGTATTTGCTTGTGGGCCCTACGGAGGGAAACCCACTAGCAAAAGACGCACTAGCAATTCTCCCCTTCCCGAACGGTGGGGACCATTGTCATACCCGCTTGTTTTCTGCAGAAGTCAAACTTCTCCATGTGTAGGGTCTTTGTCATCATATCTGACCCGTTGTCGTCAGTATGGATCTTCTCAAGTTGAAATCGTTTCCGATCCAAAGCATCACGTATCCAGTGATATCTTTCATCAATATGCTTCGACCTTGAATGAAAGGTCGGATTCCTACCAAGGTGAATAGCACTCTGATTATCGCAATAGAGTCTATACCTGTCCTGTTGTAATCCCAACTCTAACAAGAAGTTC
>JAOVYX010019122.1:0-18993 GCA_035668315.1 Drosera spatulata
GGGCTATTCTTGCCTATACTCTGTTGGCTGTGATCTGTGTCCTTTGGGCTCCGTCGAAGAACCCCACAAGGTATTTCCCTGACCTTTCTTTTGTTTGTGCTGCTCCTTGTGTTAGGTTTAGCTTCACTGTTAGTGTCTTGTGGTTATACTGCATCTCATAAATTCTGGTGCTGGACCCCTGTACCTATAGTGAGTTTGAGAATGTGAATTTTTGCGTTTGGTACAAGGCTGAACGAAATTTGATTTTTCTGTGCAATGAATTTCGTGCTTTGTTTCTGCCTGTTAGATAGCATATTGTGTAAAAAAGTGTGAATACAATATGCTCCATTAGGATATACTGAATAGCCAGCTACCATACATTGATCGAGTTTCTCAGTCAAAATAATGTTTTTCTTTTACTTGTTGAACAAGAGAAACATGGTCCGCTACAAGTCCAAAATGTTCAATTTTCTGGTGATCATAGACCTAAGCCTTGTATCTTATTGTAACACTTGTGTTAGTGAAATACATGGTGTCTGCTGTTAATCAGTTTTCTGGGCTTGTAGATATGCTTACTCGGAAGAGGCAGGGGACCATTTGGATGAAGAAGCTGTCTCTTTGACTAGCACTGCAGTCAAGGTTGCTAGTGACATACGGAAAGTATCAGGGGCTATCACGATTAGGGAAGATATTGAGGAGGATAAGAGGGAATAGCTGGGTACAGGCCTTCTCTTATACAAACTAAGACTTTGTATGCTGAGTCCATTTTCTTGGCGTTCAGACGGTTGACCTGTGCATATGTGTCTGACAATGATAAGCAGCTGCTTGAACCATGCAGCAGCATGGATGTCTTGTTGAGAGCACTAATTAGGCCGTGGAAGAGCTAGTTAATGTGGTTTTGGAGATTTAAATTGATGAAAGGATGAGCCATGATGATGGAGAGCGCAGTGAAATGATGTTACGATAGGTGTTGCCAGTTGCATAATGATCATGTTATGTAAATACTCCGCTCTCAAGTGCTCTCAAATGTAATCTAGGTAGAGGCTAATTACTCGGAGAGACTATGCAACCTCTAAGCTTTTATTTCAAAATGAAGTTGGCAACAACATGAATTACTGTTTACATACTTGAGGTCAAAATGCACGGAAACAACACTAGAAACATCATCAGTATATATCCGATTGCTGGATCTGACCCCAAACTTTTGTTTCCTTCCAAATTGTTTTTAGCAGCTTGAATCCAAACCTTTCCAGCTTCCTGCTAGAAGGGAACAAGGTTGTCGATATTTTACGAAGAAATGTATGAAAAAAAAAACATGACAAATTTGTTTTTCCACGACTTTTTGCTGTAAAAATCTTCATAACAGTTGAAGTCAGTGTAGACTGTGTAGTCATTTGTAAGGGAAGATGCGTGCCAGCCAAGAAACAACGTTATCTAAGAGCAAGACGCCAGGGAATAGAACTACAGACTATGGATGACCTATTTGGAGATAAAGGATCAGTAAATCATTCGAGTTGAGCGTGATTTTTACAAGCAGAACCTGCTTAAAGCAAAAAAAAGGCACAAGGGCTTCAACCATCATGAGGCGAACCATTTCATCAGTAATTGAATCCTACCATTTAGCTGGATTTCGTTTCACCCTTGCAGCTGCTTGCCATCGGTGAGCTTATATGCAAAGAAAGCCGCAACTCCCCCACTGCATTAAAACAAGGAAAGATAGTTGAAGCAAACAGACTGACTATGAAAGATATCCGATTTACAAGAGGGGTCATCTTCCCTGTTTAAGAAGAATAAAAGGAACAAAGATCATTTGAACCAGATTAACCTTGTTCCGGATATTTTCTTCCAAGTCCTTTTAGACCATGGTCAAAGGAAGACACTATCAGTGAAAAATTGGTTAAGATTTTCGCATGTTTTCAGCAAAACAACAAAAAACCTCTTTACCAGAAGACTAAATGAAGGACCAGAAGAGGGAAGCTTTATGAAGATAGGAAAGGAGGAAAGCTGTGCTAGCGAAAGAAGATTAATGACATAGACGTAGGACAATGAGATACGATATGAACCTGATCAGTGTTACTACGAGCCGAGTAATTGCTCTCCCCTGCACAGGATGGATGCAAGTCAGATGAAAGGGGGAGGATCTCAAAGTAAGCGGGCAAAACCCAACCACACACCATAATGACAAGTGCTAAGTAACTCACCTGACAGAACAACCTTGCATTCCTCAGAAATAAAATACCAGCTATTGCTGCAAAATCACAATTAATAAGTTACAATTCCGATCAGAAACAAGGAGAACGGTAAGTATTGAAAGACTAGAAAGCGCATAAGAAAGACAACTTTAACCATGGAGTCACATGTGCAACTTTAGATCTCCCCAGAATGAAATCACAAGCAAAGACACCTTCATTCCACACTCATTAGACTGATGCTTTTCGGTCCAATTCCACTTACTGAAGTACTTCTATATACTAGGCCCTTCACAAAGTTCACGAAAATAGCACACCTGGAACAAGGGGTGCAAATGGCAAACGTCGTAACTACGTTCCAGAGTGTTCTGGCAAAAACGCCGTTGCCAATCACATGATTCAAATATATGAGTAGCTTCCTAAATAGCACCATACAGATTCCTTGACTGCTACTAAAGGTTGTTCAAGCTAAATGGTAAAAACCCTCGTGGCCAAGCTTCATCCCGTGTTCTCAAAATACTAACCTGCCTGCCCTTTTAAGGCCACTTGAGAGGGCTCTCCTCTCTTCCATGATCTTAGACTGAATACACTCAAGGCCAAGAGGCTTCCTCCAAGAATTACTCCAAACCTAATGGCAGCGGTGCTACCAGTTACCATGAAGTTAAGGAAGCCACCAAGAGCTAGAATTACACCTGCAAAGGTAACAACTTCTTAGATAATTGAGTTTTCAGCAATAAGTAAGTTGAGAGAACGCTGAAATATAAGGAGCTAAAAATGCGAGTAAAGGTAAGCTGATAGTAGAGTGATGAAGAACCGATTCACAAGCCTACAACCAATTGACCACTTAACTTGGTTCAAGTTACATTTCAGCAAAAACAACACATACCATAGGGTATTCCAACATAGAAATCCCGAAGTTGGGCAATATTATTAATATCATCGGAGGGCGAAGCAAATATTTCAATGACATCTTTCACAGGTTCTGGTGAATGTTCAGCTGCTATTGTGAGATATTCTTTGCTCTCCTGGCCAAGTTCCCTTGTGATGACAGCCAAATCATATCTTGCCTGATCAGCATGGATTTTCAACTTTTCAGCAGTTTCTTTGAGGACAGTCATTGCCTTCTTTGAATACATTTCGTATGCCTCTTGAGACACACCATGCAACTTCAGCGCCTGCTCTTCAAAAGAAGCCAACATCTGTTCCCAAGCTTCTTGTGAAGCTTTATCACTTTCAGGAAGATTGTTCTTGTCTTCCTCTAATTCTGGCTCTGATGACTTCTAAAAATAGCATGACCAACACGTGGAAATTAATCAAGCACCATAAAGATGGGGAAAAAAAAATCTGTCGAAACCCCTGAATCACAATTGAACAACAGACACATAAAGAATTACAGGATAGGGTTAAACTGGAGTAGCTTCTACCTTAGAATATCATCCTCTAACTCTACATTTCCTAAGAATGTTTTAAGGATGCTTCTAGAATGAAGTTCCTCTATCCGGAATGGCACAAGCAAACAACCTATCACTTGAATAATCGTGCAAACAGCCAAAGAACAATTTGCCAAAACGAAAATAGTTCTCTGCTTCTTAGACGCTGATGATAAAATCTTTTCAATTGTCTGATAGGGAAATATCTATGACATCCTTGCTTTTTGACAACATTGTTCTTTAAAAAGCTAATAACAGCTGAACGAGCTTTAGTGCGCATAACTCCTCATCCCTGTCATACATTCTTGTCCTGTATGTAGACCATTGTTGATTGTAAATTTGTACTCCAGAAAACAGTGCTTCCACATCCAGTAGGGACAAACTTCATAGAACTATGGATGCATTCATCATTAGGCATAATCATTTCAATTTAGAGTAAGAAGTGATGATCAGATGAGTTTCGTGAACAAGATGATGAAATTAAGTTAGATCTTACCCCACGAGCACCACACCAATTTTGAAGAGGAGAAAAACGGTGAAATGGTGAAGTCAATGAAGTTGAACGAAAAATCAGAGGAAGCAGGAAAGAGTAGGAAGAGAGTGTAGAAAGATTGAGGAAGCTCACCGAATGATCAGCAGAGGCCGCAAACGCAGAAAGAGAGCGGTGGTGCGCCGCTCTGCTTAAATGAAGAGGCCCTACAGTCACTCGAACACTGCTAGCAGTAGCAGGAGGGGGAGGAACAGATAACCTGAGAAGGTGAGGCCGGAACGGAGATCTAGGAGACGTCGTAGAAGAAGAGGAACGAAAGGCAATGGGAGAAGCTCTGTTGTTGAGCGGTAGCCCCAAGCTAGGGTTAGGGTTAGGGTTAGGGTTCGCCAGGTAAATGCTCGCCACCGCCATCGCCGCTGCAACCGCTCGACAGAACTGCTCCGCCAATGACTAACAACACTCGAGAAAGAAGCGATGGGAGAGGGAAAAGAGGTCTCCTGGGGGAGGCAGGCGAGAATCCAAGGTTCCTCCTTCGATGCTCAGTGAAGCCACAGGAGAAGGACATAAAAACAAAAAAGGAAAAAGTACATATAACCGTGTCAATTATAAATTGAAAATATTTAATCTTTTTAATTATAAAAATATGTATTTAGTTTTTAAAAAACGTCAAATAATATATATTTTTTTCACAAAACTTCCTAAACATAGATTGAAAAAAAGATTAAATACATATTTTTATAATTAAAAAAAAATTAAATAATCCCAAATCATACTTAAGAAGAATTAAACGTTATTTCTCCCACAAAATTCAAGCAACAAGCAAACTAGATGCCCAAGTTGTACCTACGTTTTCTTAGCTTAAGCAAAAACTACTTAATCAACATCCAAACCAAATGAAAAAAGAAAAAATTAACGTTATTAAATAAAAATTTCACAATAATATCTATATATCCATAACTTTAATTAAACAAATTTTTTTTAATAAAATACGAGGTTCGTATAAGTCTATATTCAATGTTTTGGTTGAGACAAAGAATGAAAACAGTTTGATATGACTCAAATTTTTAATGTCACCTTAACTATCCAAGGGCCAAAATCCTAGGTGTGACTATCTTTTATCTCGTGTAGGATGGTGAAACATCATGATGTTTTAATAGATATCCCTCTTCCACGTAACATCATAAATATCACTTATTTTATGAATATCTTATAATAATTATAATATATTTTATTTAAATTTTTTTATCTAAATAAAATATAAAATCAATCAAACTCACATATAATATATCCATTATCTTCTATCATAATTACTATAATAAATTCCACTTTCATAAAAAAATATTCTTTTCAACACATAGAATCTTGTACCAATCAATTTATGATATTTATTATAAAATACAGAGAATAATATTCTTTCCATTTCATATTTATTGCAACAACTTTTAAAAAATGGATATGCCAATGTTATTGATACACTATCAATTTTAAGAAAGTTTTTTTCCTTTGATAAGAAGACTATTTTACCCCTATCTTTTTCCTCTTTTCTCGCTCCACCACCCACTCTCCTTGCCTTTTTCCATCAATAGTCGAGGATAATTTATTAACGTAAAGAGTTACAACAACAACAATAATAATAATATTTACTCCATCCAAAAAAAAAAAAAAACACAACACTTTAATAAGTTTCATTTCATTCCGAATCATTATTCAATAGCCACATAACCTTCGTTGTGTGAAAATGTATAACATATATTTTCTTTATTTCATGATATAAATAACATTAATCTATTTGTATCGTTCCAAATATAAATAATATATTCAATAACATTTTCACTTAAGAAGTATCAAAACTATCACTATTTTTTTTCACAATTGGTACAATAAATTCGACTATCATTAAGAAATTATTCTTTATTCATCAAATTTTATAAAAATTTAACACATAAATCCGTTTGTTGGATCCAACAGTTACCTATATTAAAAATTTGCATAAAAAATATTATATCGTTCCGTGATTCCTCGACAAAGCCCCATTTATTCGCTACAAGCGGGAAAAAAGGAGTAGAACATTCACTTGAATTCCTTTTTTTCTCTTATTGTGAATGTTGATAAAATATAAATGAGGATTTCGGGCTATTATTTGGAAGGATAACTGGATGGGCAACGTTTTCTTATACTACTATGATATGAAAAGCGAATGAAAAAGTTTCTCGAATAGTTTTTACAGAGCTATGTTGATGAGATTATGCGGTGCATCTAGTAATCTGATGATTTGCTTTAGGACACTATTCTGACGTGAAATCTTCATTCTTTCAATTGGTAGTACCAAATAAAGGAGAAAAGCAAGGCAGAAACGTACAGAAAGAAAGGAACATATGCACAAGCCACGATGTCGAGCTAGGAATTTCTTCCTTGGAAGTGCCAAGAATATAGTGGTATCCTGATCCATACTCCAACTCCACTGCATACCTGCCAAACAGAGAACAGAGGAGCTGCAGAAAGATTCTTGTCAAGATTCATCATCATTAATTCAATACGAATTAAGGAAGCTAGCCAGAGCCTAGAGTCCCGTCCATGACCATGTGGGGCCTGCAATCTTTATGGTTATACAGGATGTAAAAGCTCTTTAACTCCGGTAAACCCTAATACAACAAAGTGCAGGTTAATCATGAACCAAGCTCAAACTTCCCTCCATAAATATCCGACTGTTGAGGTACCCTCTTTTTTTCATATTGACCGTCACGTATACTCTCTCAACACACCTAGCTAGGATGATCTAGCAGATGGATCGGGTAAAACAATGATTGATGCAAACCACGATTGCGGAGAAAGCATGCTAATGGATCGTTTTGAGCGCCTGAGCTTTGAGATTCAGCTCAAACGAGCCATGCTTAAGAGGAGCCTCTCGGAGTCCATTGCGGAACGTACCAACAACCTGGCACCAGTACAAACATCACAGGGCCTCTTAATTGGTCAAGAAGTCGAGCAACAACGCCAACATGGGGGTGGCTGCTCTTCGTCCATGTTCAAGAAAGTTATGAAAAAGCTGCTCAAACCCATCTTAATTGGTCGGAAGAACGATGCACTTGGCAAGGGAAAACCTCAACAGAAGAACAAGGATGAGTACCTGCAGGATGGTCAGCCCCAGCATTTCGCACCTAGGAGAAGCAGGTTTAGCAAATCTGTAAGGCTTTGATTCCACCCCTGAATCAAACTGCGTGGGCCGGTAGATTTAATCAACCAAATGCTGCCATAGACAAGTTCCACCCTTACATCGCAGACAACTCCAAGTGATGATGCACCATTGTCATATTTTAACTAGAACGATCTTACCCTTGCCATTTTCATGATAATCATGATATTTGCCCATTGTCATATTACCGAGTAATTGTTTTTGGATCTTCTTGTACTTCTGCACTCAGAGGTTTTCTTTATGTAAAAGAGCACAAGATTGTAGCAAGCCAAATGCTGGCCATAAACCCGCGTTACAAGAACTAGGCATTCCACCAAACTGAGCTCTTGTAAATCGTAGGAAATCTGAGTGGCTCTATTAATTAGAGAGAAAACGAAGAATAAACGGCCACAAAAACAAAACTTTCTTGTTTTTCTTCCAGAGCTCTATGTCGTGAGCTTTAATTTGTTACTATTGCCGCAGTTACTGCTGTTTTCCGTAAAAACAGTACAAAAATGGATCACCAGAGTAATTTTCACAACTCAAACAAACAATTAAAAAGAAACAGGAATGTTAAGGGATACCCAGCAGAAGCTCCATCTGACTCAAGGAAAGGGTTAGCAATCTCATCCGTACCATCCGTAGGAGCAACAAGCATCACAGACGGTCCTCTGCAAACCTGCATCATTATGATCATCATAAGCAACATCAGTATCACCATCATCACCAGATCATTATCAGTAAAAAAGAAGGACCCAACTTGCCATCCTCCAAAACCAAGATAACTACACTCTGTTTTTCCTTTGTTGTATTTTCTCGCCATCATACTTATCCAGATTGAAAACAGACACTTTCCGCTATGTAATCTTCCTTTAAAAAAAAAAATGCAAGCAAGCAAGCAACTAAACAAACAATCCAAGAAACATTTCAAAAAACCAAAAAAACCAACAAACAAAACCAAGCAAACAAACAAACAATCCGACAGAAAAAAAAGACAATGACCTACAGCTACACACAGCATCATCATGGGATTCCTCAAACGGTCATTGACCATACTAAAGTTATCGGTCTATTCAGGGCATCTACAATGATAAAGTGAAACTCAATCCTAAATTAGTATCTTCCTCATATTTTTTTGAGTCTCAGATGTTTTTGAAACTTTTCATTTATGTGAATGACACTTAATACCTACACAACCTCCACCACAAACCCTAAATCCCAACCCCACAAGATCAACCAACACACCAATTGCACTCACAGAGCTCCATGATGTGATTGACACTTTATGGTTGGTATGAGTTGAGAGACTCAACCAAAAACTCAAACAGAGGAGTTTGGGATGGAGCTCCTCTAAATCAAGTGACAAAATCAACTAACCAAGCAACTATTGTAGCATGTTTTGATAGTCCTTCCTCTATAATAGCACCTTTGCAGAGTTCAAACTCTCCAAAAAGAATATTGTTATGGATGCTCTCAGTATAGCTGATTGAATTTACTAATGCTCTACTGTTCATATCCTCTCTTTCTTTCGTTCTCTGTCTCTCTCTCTCTTCACTTTTTCTGTCAATGACTCCTGCATAGCATGTTGGGCGAACTTCCACTTGTGATGATCATACTATCACATTCCTATCTGCCATTGCCGCAAGTCGAATGAAATTAATGTGCATGCATCCCAACTTCTTCAAGACTAATCAAGGACAAACTCTTGAAAATGGTTTTTTGACACAGAATTTCAACATGTCAACACGAATCTGAGGAGTGATTCAACCATAGACGTACAGATCTCTTAAAGAAAATGAATTATAGATAGACACACAATTAGGCCAAGACACCTTGTCTGATCAGTGGTCTTCAAAGGATCATCAGGATCTGCAACAGAGAAACTTAATAGCTGTTTTTCATCATACCATAGATGGGAGCAAGCAGTGACATGAAAAAATATAATGATGACAACAATAGAGAGCTTCCTGTTGAATTCATTTGGAGAACGTAAAATGAACAGCGAGTGTGATGTATACTCAGATCAACTAGTTGCCAGAATAAGAAGGAAATCAGTAAATAGCAATGAGCCAGACATGTTAAAGCCAGAAATCAATAGTTGAGATGTACACAAGAAATCAGTCAACAAGTGCCTTATAAATTTAAGATTATAGCAGGACCACCATACTTCATCCAACATTCTACTAATGTATTGTAAAAGCTAATTCTTAACTACGGAGCAAGTGAGCTGGAATTAGTTGGTTATAACTCAACAAAACCATCAATTCCTCAAACTGTTTTCATGGTCAAAGACAGCCTGCAATAGAACTCCAAAACTTCGACTAAGCATAACGAAACTAAAACCAGGCATACAGAAATGCGCCTCAGATCTGACAGGTTGTTTGTAACGCTACCTCCCTCTCAACAAGGCTTTGCTGGCTGAGAGGCCAACATTTTGTATTCAACACAGTATCAATGCTTCGACATGAAGTGTGTCATATGTTGTGATACATGAACAGAAAAGTAACCCAGCTAGCATAAAAATGAGGCACAAACCAGCAAGTAAATCAGAATGCTGCTAAATACTTTGTGTGTACTCGACGGCTTCATCGAGTACAAGGCTGAGAAGTGTTGGCTCCATGGTCCATCTTTGGACTAAGCCCAAGCCCAATAAAGACATGTTAACCTAGTCTTCCCTTGCATCTACTCTTTATGCTGGAATCAGGGGAAACAAGCAGCCGCAAGAGACCAAAAACACACAAACACCACAACAAATTCAGCCTCGGGAGGCTGCAGATCAGCAAGATTTGGGGAGCAGTTTGGAGGATCAAATCTTGTCCGATGATGCTGATTTTCGGATATGTTGTACAGCTTGAAGTCGTCTACTAGGTGTCCAAATTTCAGGACGATCCGACACCGGAAAGGTCTGTTTCCGGCCAGATTCCGGCCAGCTGTCCGGGAGATTTTGTGTTGCTTCTCATTTCCACCCAGTGTTGGTGAGATTGTGTTGTTTGCCAAGACTTGTTGCCTTTTACGTGTGGTAGAGGAGAAGATTGGTGTGTACCCATTAATTTGTGGTTAGTGGAGAAGTTTGGGTGGACTCGGATAAAAGTCTCGTGATTTTTCCCTTACTGGGTTTTGCACGTTAAAAATTATCGTGTTCTTCGACTTTGTTATTCGGTTCGTTTGTTATTCGCCTAATTAGTTCAATTAGCATCCGAGTGTGTTTACCCCAACAAGTGGTATCATAGCCATTGGTTTGGTTTTGTGGGTTCTCGGTGCGAGGTTGAAATGGAAGGTAATTCGAGTACAATGATTAAGCTCAATGGGTCGAATTGGTTGATTTGAAAGTCGATGATGGAAGATCTCTTATTTTGTAGAGATGTGTATGAACCCGTTGAACGTGATAATAATCGACCGGCTGAGATATCAGATGTGGATTGGATGAAGCCGAATAGGAAAACTATTGGCACGATAAAACAATGGCTGGATATTAGTGTATTTCATCATGTCGCAAATGAAACATCGGCAGAAGAGCTCTGAAAAAAGTTGGTTTCTTTGTATGACAGAAAGACTACAGGGAACAAGGCCTTCTTGATGAGAAAGCTTGTGAACATGAAGTTCAGGGATACTGTTTCTGTCAATGAGCATCTTAATGAGTTTCAGGGTTTAGTGAATCAGTTGTCCACAATGAAGTTGAAACTTGAGGATGAGTTGCAGGCTTTACTGTTGTTAAGTTCTTTATAGAATTCTTGGGAGACTTTGGTTGTGTCAGTTAGCAATTCAGCTCCAGAGGGTACACTGTCAATGAGTACAGTTACCAGTGCATTACTGAATGAAGAAACCAGAAGAAAATCCATGGGTTCAAATGATGCACAAGCACTTGTCACAGAGATCAGGGGGAGGAGCAATGATAAGTTTATTGCGGGCCATGATCGAGGCAAGAGCCGTGGTAAGTCAAAGAACAGGTCAAAATATAGAGAAAGAATCAAGTGTTATCATTGTGACATTGAGGGGCACATGAAAAGAAACTGTCGGGTCCGGAAAAGAGAGCAGAAGGAAGGAACAAGTCAAAACAAATACGACGAGAAAAACACCACTGCTACTGCAAGTAATGAAGTATTGGTTTTTCTGTCATTTGGTGAGGATGAATGTCTACATGTGTCTGATCACCAGGTTGAGTGGGTTATTGACACGGGAGCATCCTATCATGCTATTGCAAACAGAGAGTTCTTCACTAAGTACAAAGCAGGAGACTTTGGTATTGTAAAGATGGGGAATTCCAGCGTTTGCAGCATTATGGGAATTGATGATGTTTGTTTGATAACAAACATAGGTTACACATTGACTTTACAGGATGTAAGACATGTTCCAGATTTACGGCTGAATCTAATCTCTGGGATTGTTTTGGATAGAAAGGGGTTTGAGAGCATTTTCAGTAATGGAAAATGTAATCTCACCAAGGGATCCTTAGTAGTTGCTAGAGGAGAAGCGTGCTGCACTTTATACAAGACCAGAGTGAAGATCTGTGAAACTGGATTGAATGCTGCAAATGATGATTCCTCGCCTGATTTGTGGCATAGGAGATTAGGTCACATGAGTGACAAGGGCTTGCAGGTTCTGACCAAGAAGTCTCTAATTTATTTTGCGAAGGATAAGACTTTCAATATATGTGATTATTATATTTTTGGCAAGCAGCATAGTCTCACTCCAGAAACGTCTTGAGAAGAAGTCAGATATCTTAGAACTGATATATTCTGATGTTTGTGGTCCGATTGATGTTCCATCATTGGGAGGCAACAAATATTTCGTCACCTTTATTGATGATGCTTCACAGAAGCTCTGGTTATTCTTGTTGAAGACTAAGGACCAGGTTTTTCAGCACTTCCAGCAGTTTTATATCATGACAGAAAGAGAAACAGGGAAGCTTCTCAAGTGTCTTCGCACAGATAATGGTGGGAGTACACATCCAGAGAGTTTGAGAGATATTGTTCTAGACACGGAATCTGACATGAGAAGACAGTTCTTAAAACTCCTTAGCACAACGGGGTTGCAGAGAGGTACAACCGCACAATTGTTGAGAAAGTGAGGTGTATGTTTAAGATGGAAAATTTGCCAAAATCTTTCTGGGGAGAAGCAGTCAGCACAGCTTGTTACTTGATCAATAGGTCTCCATCAACTGCTCTTGATTCTGACATTCCAGAAAGGGTGTGGAGAGGTAAGGATGTGCCCTACTCTCATCTGTAGGTGTTTGGTTGCAAAGTTTTTGCTCATATTTCCAAAGAGTAGTGATCAAAGCTTGATGACAAAACAGTCCCTTGCATATTTCTGGGTTATGGCAATGAAGAGTTCGGATACATGCTTTGGGATCCTGAAAAGAAGAAGATTTTCAGAAGTAGAGATGTGATATTCCGCGAGGCAGAGAATATTTCACAGTTTGAGAAAACTGAGCAGCCTAGTCGTGCAGAGGGTGGTATGATTGATCCAACATCTTCTTCTACTTCTTCAAATGATGCTAGTAATGAAGAAGAGGTTCATGAAGAACATCTTAATAATGAGAATCAAGAGTTACCAGAAGCAGTTTTACCAGGGGATGAATTTCCAGCACATGAAGTTGTTGAGCAGGGGGAGCAGCCCCCACAGGCAACAGAGATTACAGAGCCTCATGTTAGACGATCTGCAAGAGAGCGCAGACCCTCACAGCGATATCCCCCTTCTCAGTATATTCTTCTTATTGATGAGGAAGAGCCAGAATGTTTTCAGGAAGCAATTATCCACGGTGACAGAGACATGTGGATGCAGGTCATGCAGGAGAAGGTGAATTCTTTGCATAAGAATCAAACTTATGAGTTGGTACCGTTTCCTAAGGGTAGAAAAGCATTGAAGAACAAATGGGTCTTCAAGATAAAGAGGGATGTCAACACAAGGCTAGACTGATAGTAAAAGGATTTGGACAAGAAGGGAATTGATTTCGATAAGATATTTTCTCTAGTTGTGAAGATGACATCTATACGAACAATTCTGGGTTTAACAGCTAGCATGAATCTTGAGATTGAGCAGCTAGATGTGAAACTGCATTTTTGCATGG
This sequence comes from Drosera spatulata, assembly GCA_035668315.1. Taxonomy (NCBI): domain Eukaryota; kingdom Viridiplantae; phylum Streptophyta; class Magnoliopsida; order Caryophyllales; family Droseraceae; genus Drosera; species Drosera spatulata. The sequence goes on from JAOVYX010019122.1 coordinate 13,328, forward strand.
TGACTTAAATGAGAAAATTTACATGATGCAACCAGAGAACTTTGAAGTGAAAGAAAAAGAGCACTTGGTGTGTAGGCTGAAGAAGAGTCTTTATGGATTGAAGTAGGCACCGCGTCAGTGGTACAAAAAGTTTGATCCACTTATTCTAAGTCTGGGATACAGAAGAATTAAGTCAGATTCTTGTGTATACTTCAGAAGGTTTCCTGGTGGCAAGTTTATTGTTCTTCTCCTTTATGTTGATGACATGCTGATCATCGGTCAGGATGCCACCATGATTGAAAAACTGAAGCAACAGCTATTCAAGACCTTTGATATGAAGGACTTGGGACCAGTTAGGCAAATTCTGGGAATGCAAATTGTTCGTAACAGGAAGACAAGAAAGCTGTGGTTATCTCAAGAAAAATACATTGAACGCGTGTTGGAAAGGTTCAATATGCAGAGTACGAAATCTGTCTGTACGCCTCTTACCAGTCATTTCAAGCTGAGTAAGAAGTCTTATCCATCTACCGTGTCGCAAAGAGAAGAGATGTCAGCTATTCCTTATTCGTCTGCAGTTGACAGCCTTATGTATGCCATGGTGTGTACATGACCAGACATTACACAAGCAGTCAGTGTTGTAAGCAGATTTCTTGATAATCCAGGGAAAGATCATTGGGAAGCTGTGAAGTGGATCTTTAAATACTTGAAAGACAGCTCCAAGTTGTGCTTATGTTTGAAGGTTCAGATCCAATCTTGGAAGGGTATATAGATTCAGACATGGCGAGAGACCTTGATTGTAAAAAATCTACCTCTGGGTACTTGTTTGCTTTTGCAGGGGGAGCTATTTCATGGCAGTCCAAACTGCAAAAATGTGTTGCATTGTCTACAACTGAGACAGAGTATAGTGTCGCTACTGAAGCTGGAAAAGAAATGTTGTGGTTGAAAAGATTTCTCCAAGAGTTGGGTTTGAAACAGAACAAGTATGCAATCTACTGTGATAGTCAGAGTGCCATAGACTTGAGCAAGAACTCTACATATCATTCTCGCATAAAGCATATCGATGTGAGATACCATTGGCTGCGGGAAGTGATTGAAGATGAGCTGCTGACGTTGATAAAGATTCACATTGACAAGAATGCCTCTGATATGATGACCAAGGTTGTTACCAGAGAGAAGTTTGAATTGTGCAAGAAACTTGCACACATGGACTCCAACTGAGAGGAGTCGACTTTTGGTTTTTTCTTCCTTCATGGGCATAGAGGGGGAGATTTGTTGGGTCTATGATCCATCTTTGGACTAAGCCCAAGTCCAATAAAGACATGTTAACCTAGTATTCCCTTGTATCTACTCTTTATGCTGGAACCAGGGGAAGCAAGCAGCCGCAAGAGACCAAAAACACACAAACACCACAACAAATTCAGCCTCAGGAGGCTGCAGATCAGCAAGGTTTAGGGAGCAGTTTGGAGGACCAAATCTTGTCCGATGATGCTGATTTTTGGATATGTTGTAGAGCTTGAAGTCGTCTACTACCTGTCCAAATTTCAGGACGATCCGACACCGGAAAGGTCTGTTTTCGATCAGATTCCGGCAAGCTGTCCGGGAGGTTTTGTGTTGCTTCTCCCTTTTGTATTTTCACCTAATGTTGGTGAGATAGTGTTGTTTGTCAAGGCTTGTTGCTCTCTACGTGTGGTAGAGGAGGAGATTGATGTGTACCCATTAATTTGTGATTAGTGGAGAAGTTTGAGTGGATTCCGATAAAAGTCCCATGGTTTTTCCCTTATTGAGTTTTCCACGTTAAAAGTTCTCATGTTTTTCGGTTCGTTTGTTATCCGCCTGATTAGTTCAATTAGCATCCGAGTGTGTTTAGCCCAACAAGAAGCTGGTCATATCCCTTCAATGTTCCAGTCACAGCCAGACATCATCTGAGCTTAAAAATGATACCAATTGAAGGAGAATTGAAGTAGAAGAGAAGAGACTCACCTTGCCTACCGCCAGTAAGCTTAACTTGCACACGCTTGTCAACAAACTTAGCAAGGTCTATAACGATTTCCTTTCGACCAGACTGATGCAACGCTAATTCCAATAGCGAATAGATATGCCGACATGAGATTGATTGAAGCAGAAGTGAACAAAAAGAGCATACCAATGATTGATTGTAAACGGCTAGTCGTCCTTCAAACTCGTATGGATAACACAAATCTTCTATCATCTCCTGCAACGAAACTCCATAATAAAATCTCCCAAATCATACAGAGTAGTACTCCAATGCAACCACAAGCACAACTCAAGCAACAAAAACCGAGGAGATCACACCGAGGGCGTGGTGTGGCGTGGCTTGGCTCGTTAGTCGCTACTACAAAACCCTGACAGAGGAGAGATACTTAGTAGTTTTAAGATAATTAGCAGCAACAAGAAAATTAATCGAAGCAGCAAATAGTCGCTCGGCTGGATTCATTCGTCGCCTCGCCCACCTCAAATCCCAACAATCACAACCCTCAAATCCCATGGCTGACTCCTATTATTTTCCTCTTTCTTTCATATAGTTTCTCTTTTAAATCTTAATAGTTGTCTCTTTTATAATATTTATGTTCATTTGATTCGAAAATTTATATGTATGTTATATTTTTATAAAATTTAATAAAATAAATATATTATAATAAAATAAAATTGATATAATTTTTTTAAAATTAAACATTGATTAAAAAAATTACACATAAATTAAAAAAAAGAATATTATATATATCATGAGACAAAGAAAATATCATATAAGAGAATAAAGTATGTTAATATAGACTAAGTTTTTTTTTATATGTAAAAATATTTAAAACAATCATTAAATTTCGTTGCTCTTCTCAAGATTATCAAACGTGACGATCGATTAAGGATGAGATTCCATTCTCCACGAAGGGAAGACTCGGAGACATAATTCATCGTAGTATGCACAATAATTTTTTTTTTTTGTTTTATGATGAGGATATCCGACCAACTCCTACGAATTTCGACTAATCCTTCGTGTATACTGACAAGAGACCACCAATAATATTTGACTCTAGAGAAACCCAACAACAACAAAAAATTAGTAAAAGAATTCAAGAGCAATATACTACAATCTCGTAGTATTATACCCCCAGCATGATTAAATCTGATTCTCCCTTGCACAACATTTTGATAATCCTTTTGACTGTCATCTTCAAGAACCACGTCAGCCCCATCTCTCTAGCTAGCTCGATCCCATATCGCATCGCCGAGGCTTCGCCACTTCCGATGATGGAATCCCTTCGCACATCATACCACCAGCACGCTCATGATCCCTCACAATTGCTCCTGTGCTTCTGGAATTCTGAGGAGACATCGCGACATCAACATTGAATTTGACCCAACCCGATGGCGGTGCTTTCCACCTGACACAACTTGACAACTTCAGGACAATGCAAGGATATTTCTAGTATTCGATTTTCGGTTACCAATCACCAATTAATCTCTAAGCTTTAAGAAGCATGATGTAGTACTACTAGTTTTACATCGTGATTATTGTCCTTGTTCATGGTTCGCGTCATCATTATCCATGTCTTGATATGGTTCAAAGGTGCATCCTTCCGGTTCCGGGATCATTTCAATTTTGGAGAGGATGAAGGGTTGTCACTTGCGTGAAACTAATCTTCAGCATATGTCGCCAGCATACAACTTCAAAAAAGAATCTCCCACTGGAATATCAAACAAGCGTAGCCCTTTTTTTGGCATTAAACAACAGCACATATGGCACGTGATCCACGAAAAAACGACAAAGGGTACAGCCAGCATAACCTCTGCTAAAATCGCGCTAAAAGAATCTATGCAACACTATCGAACCACAACATGAGACTTGAGACCTCTCTGAATCGCAATGTTGATATCAAGTAGCCTGAAGAGCTTGTAAGGTGGAGGCATCAGCCTGAGGCGTCCCACGTGAAGCAGCAAAGAATCAATCACTTGATGGAAAAATCATGCCGATGCTTTCTTAAATTCAACTCCCAGACGGTCCTGGTGTTTGTGCCTCAGAATCCTTAGAATTGCTCCTATCTGGTGATTGCCGGCTTGAAGAAGCTGAACGTCTGGTTTCCTCCATCATCCTAACTACTTCATCCATTTTTGGTCTCACGTCAGGAACTTTGGACACACAGGCCATGGCAATCTGAAGCATTTGCACCAACTCCTCTTCAATATTTGGATGCTTCATCAGCTCTACATCAAACACCTCGGCCGTCCATTCTTCTCGGACAACTGACTGAACCCACCTTGGCAGATCAACCACCTCATCCCCCACAGGTGATTTCAGTGGCGCTTTCCCTGTGAGAATCTCTAACATAAGAACACCGAAGCTGTAGACATCGGATTTCTGTGTGGGTTTCCGTGGTTCAATCATCTCCGGAGCCCGGTAGCCAGTCATTCTTGATCGGACCGGGGGGAAGTTCATGACAGGAGTCAGCCCAAAATCTGAGATCAAACCATTAAGATCCTCAGAGAGGAGGACATTGGAGGATTTGATGTTTCCATGCACAGTTTTGCCACCTCCTGTTGAATGCATATAGGCAATGCCTTTTGCAGATCCCAGCAGTATCTTTACTCTGGTTTCCCAATCCAATGAAATTCTTTCGCCGTCCTTGCTTGTCGAAATTAGATTTTTATACCCTGAAACGTTAAGCCAAGTGAAAAGATGAACTGTTATACATAAAAAGGAAGGAAAGAAAACAGGACTAACTAGACAGAGAAAGGGCAGAAATTCATAATGTTTTTTTTATCAAATACTACCATCTTTGGAGTAACAAGATTTGGAGTACTACCATGCAAGCGTGCAAATAAGCTGCCAGCCGGGACATAGTCATAGACAATGAGCTTTTCATCTTTGGAGTAATAATAAGCACGGACAGGGATGACATTCGGATGCGGTCTGACCCTTCCTATGCTCTCCATCTGTTGTTCAAACTCTCTTTTCCCCGCTAGGACATCCTTCAATCTCTTCACTACCACAGTTGTTCCATCATCCAAGATGGCCTTGTATGTAGTTCCATAGCTACCTTTTCCTAGCACTTCAGCAGAAGCCCGCAACAGGTCCTCAAGGTCGAAGTCATATGCACAGCCTTCAAAGAAAACCAACTCATTCTTTTCAGCCTCTTGCACCCCACTTCCAAACTCTTCCTTAGGCTTCTCACTCCTTCCTACGGCAAAAGCCTTCCCTGTCAGAACACCACCACTGCCTTTGTTGCCCTTTTTACTCAAACAGCAAAACAGTAGCATCAACGCCAGAAGCAGCAGCAAAACAAAACCGCCAATCACAATGGCAACGATAACCCATTTGCTTAGTGTCGGTCGGAAGCGTTTCTGAGGAACCTCAGGTGGTGGTGGTAATGGGGAGGGAACAGGGGATATCGAAGAGCAAGGACTGAGTGGAGGTCCACATAAGCCTGGATTCCCTTCAAATGATAACCTAGAGAAGTTGCTGAGGCTCTTTGGGATTGAACCACTGAGATGGTTGTGGCTCAAGTTCAAATCTTTAGGAGCAGAAATATTAGGGATAGTGCCAGTAAGGAAGTTATTCTGAAGGTAAAGTTTAGCTAAATGGGTCAAGTTTTGAAAAGTTGATGGAATGCTACCTTCCAAGGAGTTGAATGAGAAGTCTACTGAGATGAATTGAGAAGAAACTGATGAAG
>JAOVYX010019123.1:0-18988 GCA_035668315.1 Drosera spatulata
AACCTTTGTTTTTCATTTTACTCCCATGAAAATCACACATAATATTCGGTCGAGCCATTTTCTCCGACCACATTGGCCGCCATGGAAGCAAGGCGATGGCGATGGAGGAGACCATCGAGACCCAACTCACGCACCATCCTCCCCTCGCTCACCAGGCCACTCTCCAACACCTTCTCCTGCTGGTACTTCTCCACACACTTCATCTTCCCTTTTGCGTTGTCTCTCGTTCAATTCTTTCATCTCAAATGGGTGGGTTCCGTTTTGATTGGTTGGAAACAGGTACTGTGATTTCAAGGTTGCGGCACTCAACGAGCCCATTTATCGACTCGGGCGAAAGTATTCCAGGTGGGTTTTGGTGGGTGTGGAGTTTTATGGTGATGATGGGTCGTTTAGGGTTTTGGAGATTGATTGGTGTTGTGTGTTGAATTTGTGTGTAATGTTTGGATGTTGGAAAGGTATAAGGTTTTATGGTATCGTGTGATCGGGGCGTGTCTAGGAGGATGACGTTTAAGGGACACTATTGCTGGATTGGACGATTTCGGTTTATTAGTTCGATGTAGTTACATGCCACTTTGGTCGGTGATGGATTTATGGTGCTCTGAGGCACTGTCAAGTGCTTGCTGAATTAGCTTGTCGTGTTTGTTGAAAAGAGCTCATAACTTTGTCAAGCCACCTTATAAAGCTCAGCCAAGCAAACCCGAGGAAGCTGATTTGGAAATTGGTTGAAGTGGGAATAGGTTATTGGAATGTCATGGTTGAATGCTTCAGATTCTACTACAAGTGCTGAAATTATGAGGGAAGTAGGCTTCGAATTAACCGAAGAAGGTTTTAACAAAATCTAATGACAGGTGATAAAAAAGAAGGGCCCCGGTTAATTTGGATAGGAAAACAGTTACACACGGTTAATGTAGTGTTTGCAGAAGTGGCCAAGTACTGATGACGATAAAATATACTACTACTATAATATGATTGCTAGGAATGGATGGAAGTAGGTGCTGAGAAAAAATATGATTAGAATCAGAAGAGTGCATCAGACTATCAGCAGGAAGAGTCGTTTTATTTTGGAAAACACGGATGCTCTCTCTATATTAATGTAAAAGTTATAACCATGGAGAGGAAAGGACAATGAGTGCTTGAAATTAAGGCACACAGTAGATAACTAACGATGGTATTTTTTCGGAGACGCATTTGATGCTTCTCTATTGTTGCGTGCCTTCTATAAAAAAATTATTTAGAGAGAGTGAAGGGAAATTTTGTTTTCGTTTGCCATGTTTGTGTGATTCATGCATGACCAGTGATCATCATGTGCAAACTAATTGTTGCTAGAGTCTAGAGTGTCCACTTTATTCTGCTTCCTTCATCCAGTCTAATGCTTTTGCAGATTTTTTAGAGCATGGTTCACCATGGGCATTGGTTTCAGTACGTGCACACTCCTCGGAGTTTCCGTGGTTTGTTCTAAAGGCTTTGATTAGTTGTGTATTAGTACTTATATTTTCCCTTGTTGTCTTAACTTTGATGGGCTCTTGTATGCTAGGTTCTTTTTCTAGAGTTTGCCAGAAGCCTTCTTTTCCATCACACGAGCAGGGACTTCAATTTTCTTAGCAAGTTGCTGTTCGGATTTTCTCCCAAGGTTGTCATATGCTATCCTTGTATTTTTTTGTCACTGGATCAACCATGCTGTTTTCTAAATTCATGTCATTCAGAATCTAAAATTTTAGGACGGTTTCCTGCATGATGATCCTTTCCCCCCTCGACTAGCTGCTGATTACCTGTTTCCCTTTTGCAGTTTGCACGTGCGAACATCCCCTTTCTTGATGTTGGTAACTTGGTGTTTTCTACAGTGGTATCCGTCATTGTCCATGAGTTTGGGCATGCTCTTGCTGCTGCAAGGTCCGTTTCCTCCTGTTTATGCAACTTTGTTGAGATATATTGAGTTATCAAATGCTGGCTTCTTACAATTGCAACTCTAGGTGACCTTCAATTGCAACAGCGAAGGCATACAAATGGAGTACTTTGCAGTATTTATCGCCGGTCTCTTTCCGGGCGCACTGGTTGCATTTAATAATGATTTATTGGAGGAGAAGTCACGTTCAACTGCCCTCCGCTTATACTGTGCTGGTATTTGGCACAATGCAATTGTGAGTTCTCTTGTACCAACATCTTCTTTGGGGAAGAGACCTAAAGCTTAATCATGTTTATATTGATGTAAGCTATTAAATTAAAAGGTGTTATCATCATAAGAAATTTTTCTGACTCCGACAACTGTCTCTTGAAGTGTTGTGCAGCTTGTGGATTTGCATTGTTGGTTTTGCCCTTGATTTTTTCTCCACTCTACATTCATGGCGAAGGTCCAATGGTAACTCTAAGCACTTCAGTTGCACTATGACATTATTTGCTTTCATCGGAGTTGCTTGCTTATGGGCATTCATTATGTGTGTGCAGGTTTTGCATGTGTCATCTTCATCTCCCGTTTCGAGTTACTTGTCACCAGGTGATATCATTGTGTCAGTCGATGGCATAAGGATTTTCAATCCACAAGAGTGGATGGAATTAGCTACCCTGATTGAAGAAAGTACATTTCGAAACTCTACTCATTCAGTAGTCTCCAGTAATCTTGTGATAGGCAATGGCAGAAAGGGGTATTGTGTACCACATTCTTTAGTGGAGAAAAGCATAAAACTTCCTTTGACGATCGAGCAGCCCGTTTGTCCTGACGAGCTTACTTCCTTTGGTATCGCTTCCTGTTCCACCTCAGCTTTGCAGTATGATGATGGCAGAGATGGCAATAGCCAGCTGAAGACCATGTACTGTCTGAATGCAGCTGATGTGGTCAGATATAAAGAATGTGATGGACTGCGAACTTCAAATGAAGACGGAGGCAGCTGCTTGTGCTCGGAGGTAGTAATTTTCTCTCTCTCTCGAAATGATTAGAAGTATCAAAGAAATCTCATGCTCCTTCTCCTCAGCCCTCCATCAATTAAACATTCTCGTTTCTGTCATCCAGCATAGCCATAATTTTATCTCCATCAAGTATCTAATCATCCTCCTGCATCATCTCATGATTTTCATCCTGCAGTTCTTTCTTGATCTTTTTTTTTTTTTTTTTTTCTATTTTTCCTTTGAGTATCAATTGTGACCTTGTGGTATAAGTTACTTTTGTTATCAATACAGGGCGAGATGTGTTTATCTCCAGTTCAGAGACCCGGCATAGCTTGGGTTGAGATCACGTACCAAAGGCCTCATTCAGAGGGGTGCATTAGACTACGGAGACTAACTTCTTCAAGCATTACAAGCCCCGGGGAATCAGGAGACAGCTGTGTTGAAACTTTTCTTTATGTTGGCGACATGATCTCCATGGCAGAGTCTTTATGGTTGACGTCATACCATCCACGGTGGTCTTATGCTTTTTCCGCATATCTTCCTGACATCGTGGAGAAAATCTTGATGTGCACATTCCACGTTTCTCTAGCTTTGGCTCTACTAAATAGCCTACCGGTAAGTCCCATGCCTTTTTCTACATAGATAAATGTGATTGTTTTGAGAGAGCATATTTTCATTGAGTTATATGATGTTGTAAAGCCTATTTTCTTTAAGATCCTAGAGGTCTCTTAGCGGCCTATCTTCATGAACTATTCGAATTCATCCTAAATGAAAACCGAATGTTTCATGATTGTTGACCTGCTAAAATTGTTTTTGGTGCTGCCTGGTCGCCGACCAGATAGTCATAGTTAATGTAAAAGGCTTACGTAATTTTGGTACTTGACCTTCTGAATTCATGGCTCATATCGTAAGTTGAAATATATACTTAAGATTACTGAACCTGCTTCCACAGGTCTATTTTCTAGACGGCGAGTCGATGTTGGAGGTGTGCTTCCGTGACATCCCCTTTCCTAGTCGGAGGCAGAGGAGGATTGTTCTTCAGGCATGCCTCATTGCCGGGTCAGCAATTTCTTGCCTTCTGTTCTTGAGAACTTTCCTCAATCTCTTGTAAAATTTTACATCAGTGTTGCATGTTAGTTCTGTTCTTAATGATTAAAAGCAATACTGTTTGGTGCATTGACCTCATCCACTATGTTTAAATTAAACATAATTTGTACGGCGAATGTTCAGTTAGTTATGCAGCTCCTCCAGGGCGATCTCTTGTGGAAGTTTGGCTGCTGTAGAAGTTGTCAATTTGGCAAGAAACAGAGCGGTTATACTTTAGAACATGAAACTCTGAGTTTGGGAATGATACGATACCTTGCTTTTAGATGCTAAAGCATCCTTGTGTAATCGCATCTGAATTTGGAAGCCGTTTCTTTGCCTAGTTTGTAGGATGCAATGCAAACGAACATGTTCTGCTCTTGCTTGGATATATATGAAATTATAGTTACGTTTGCCTAGGATAAGCTATATGAAGTGATGTTGATCGCGATTGCTGATGGGACCATCCATTCATAATAATGGGGATTTTAACGGCAAAAATAGCTTTTGCTCGGATTCGAGGATAATAGCGAGCTTGTGGTCCGAGGGTGAACTATGAAGATTGCTCTCTAGATTTCAGGCAGCTGATACCAAATAGCCTAGTGCAGGTTGTGCTGTCTTCCATTGATATAGCAGTTCCTTAACCTGGTAAAATTGAAGATAGAAGAGGTGTCATGTACTCGTACTTTGCTGTTTTAGCACGAAGCTGGGCTCTTTTTCTATGCATGAGACTTGAGCTCTGAGATATTTTCATTGGGAAATGGTGTTCGTGCCACTAGCAATGTTGTAATGGTCTTATTAACAAAGAGATTTGCAATGAATGGGATCTCCCTTTTGTAATTGTAACTACCCTAACTACCTTGGACCCTTTGATGTTACCTTTACGTAGTTACATGCATTTGTCTTCTGTTTTGCTTCTTTTATTTGGGTGATACTTCCTTCGAGTTAATTTATTTGTCGTTTAGTGTAAAACACACATATTAAAAAAATTTAATTACATATTTTAATGATATAAAAAAATTCATTTTTATCCTTATTAATGATTAATTGTTTAAGGATTATGTTGAATGAGTCAAAATATAAAGTTTAATAAATGTATTGGTATGATTAGTAAGAAATTTTATTTTTTATTTAGATTATTTTAAACGATATATATTCTGAAACTTCATTAAAAATATTATTTGGGTTTACATGTCTTTGAGTGAAAGGGATTTTAAGTGTATTTTTCCCATTTTTCTCATTACAATTAATATTAGTCCTGAGCTCTCGTTAGTCGTAAGCTGATTGTACTCATAAGTTGTACAATTAATATGGTAGACTCGTTACTAAAGCTGACGAGCTTTTTTATCAAAAAAATAAAAAATAAAAATGAAGAAGCTGACGAGCTTTATGATGATTAACCAATTGAAAATATCATGTCCGAAGAAAGTGTTCGTGTTTCCTTGTTACTCTAAAGTTGAATGTGAGACGGAACTTATGAGATTGGTTGAAGCCTGAAGGCAATGACAATTTGTCCATTTCATTCTCACTATCACTGGCCTGCCTCAAATATCCTTTTCCCTTTCATAGGAAAGGAGAAGCTTTTGCCCTTTAATGATTTCTCTTATGGAATAAGCTAAATTCTTACGATCATCTATTAGCCGCATTGACTCTGCTGGTAGATATATTTGTAAGTTGTGTTTTCCTAAACGAGTAATTGTGCATGAAGACAAGAAGCTCGTTTTTGTCTCCATCAGCCTTTGTCATTTTCTGCCGTGTTGGTTTAGATTCACACAGTACTTTAGAAGCTCCAAATAAACGGGATCGGAGTAGGACAAGATGTAAGCAGCTGTGAAACTAGTATTTCTCAATTTCAGATTCAAGCAACAAGAGAAACACGGGAATGCTAGCTTTTCGGGTTTAAAAGCACGGAGCAACACTACTATTGGTCTTCGTGATGTTTCGGGACTGTTTGTTATGGTTGCTCAAAATAATAAAATTTAAAATTGATAACATAATCATAAAATCAAAATCCAAAACCAAAATCATGACGTAAAATTAAAGGATTATTAAAAAAGAAGGTCTAAAATATTCTGTTCAAAAAAATCATAAATCAAAAGGCTGAAATCCATAAAGTAGATTTCAACTTTGTGCTACTGATTTTTCAATTTGAAAAACTACAAACCATACCGAATAGTTTGAATTCTTAAGTAAGAGAATCCAAAACAAAAATCCGAAATCGAAAGTCATACAAAACAGGATCTTTGTTAGTGAGTATCTGAATTTATGTTTGTGATATAGAACCACGTCTGCCACGAATCTATGAGGCCAGATTGTGGGGTTTTTTTTTTTGTCAACAGCCGGGAAGTTATTGTTCTCTTTGAACTTCTCTTCTCTTGAACCTCTCTAGATCATCAATAAAATCATCATTAGTTAATGGAAATGCTGAATACATTTTATTTGTCACTCCCATTACAAACTCTTCTTTCTCTCTTCCCATAATTTGTTTTGGAATCTGCGTGATTTGTTGATGCGATTTTAATTTTCATCAATTCATAAAGATAATATTTTAAGAAAAATATTATCCTCTCGAAGTTGGTTACCTTCACATCACTTGATAGAAGATGCGACATTTAATATACCAACACCGTAGAGTCGCCTCTTCATCCTACTGATTAGCTGAACCATTGGATTATTTCTTGGCACTTGGGTTCAAAAGTTTTTTTTAGCTTGTAGAGTGAAAATCAGGGAAATAGCTTTCAGAGTAAATAGTACAGCAACAAACAATGGTCTGTGGCGAATGAAAAGGTAAACTGTGAGGGACCTGGAAAAAGAAGGGTCCCACACCTTCTCTCTTGCACCACAGGATGGATGAGGAATGTCACGTGCTGATAACGTGGCAACTGTCTGCAACAGACAAATAACGGTGCGATCTAGGACTATTTTCATCCAACTGTCCCACCTCAATCATCTCTTGATCTCTAGTTACGCTGCCGTGATGTTGCTTTTGCATTTCTAGATATACTAAACTTCGTTCATATGGACTGTATACAAAACGAAAATCAGATATTGTGTTCAAGAGATGTCAATTGCTTGGCGTCATATTACTTAGCTGATGTTTTTATTATCTATCCTTGTTTTGTTATTTATATCATTCACAGTAAAATCTATAATTTTGATTGTATAATGTTATTCTAAACTTTTTTTTTTTTTTTTTTTTATGACGAGGGTGTCCGGACCAGCTCGCGCGCACCTCAACATTCTAAACTTATACTCCAATATGAATGGAAAACCATGAAAATCAATAAACTTAATTATACTCAAAACAATTCACTGCATGCATTGGCGTCACGATTAGCGGCGCAGATGACTCTTGCATCTGGTGAATGATTGGAAATATATAGAATCTTGTCACATGCATCTGAGACTAGATTGCTGCATCACACATATCCATGCATACCTTTGTCAGTGCCCCTTGCAAACGTTAGTCACGGATGAAAATCCAAACCGCCCCCAACAGCAGCAACACAATGCCTTTTACGTGCAACACAATGCCTTTTACCGGGGGGATGAGCACACAAAAAAATTTAATTATCTGATGGATCAATCACAAAAAGTACCGTCAGTTTTCAATTTAATATGTTCATAATAACCCTAGCAAACTTTAATCTATGATTTACGTACCAATCCGAGAAGCGTACTCCGCCTCGATGTGTTTAGATGACACATGCGATACTCATTGTCAGAGTTCAAATTCTTATCGATAAATCTATCTACATTCTAGACTAAACTTATTTTTAGTACATTTTTCAGCGGTGTGATATAGGCACCTATGTAATTCATTTGGTGATTAGTCATCAATATATAGAATCACGTACCCACTCGATTGGCACGAAGGTTGTTCTTATGTTGTTTGTGTAAACGTCAAGATTTGCCAAGCTTGGAAATCTGAGTAAATGTTAAAAACGAAGATGGAGAATATATACAATCACACCTGACGCAGCAACTAGTCATTGTTGACACGGCCAGTGGTCACACACCCACGAATATCGTACCAAACATCATCCTCTTCCATTTCATGAACAGGGTGGCAACAATATATGGTGACGCAAAGCAATTACTAACGCATAACGAAACTTAGAGATGGACAAATAGATAAACTGACGCAGTCGAAACCTGATGCGCTACACTTGGTCATCCTTCTAATATTCAAGAAGAAATCTTGTTCCTCGAGATAGTTTTTATCGATCGTATCAAGTTTTCCTACCCCAAACCTTGTACACGACTAGAAACTTGGGTTGTTGTTGGTGCTGTTGACTTCTTGTGCATCATGTTTTCCTAATTCATATTATCTTCGTCCCATAATAAACGCAACGTAAACTTACATATAAAATTATTCATATTACGGATCCTTTGCGTAACGATCAAACATCTTTTTATACAAATTTATGATGAAACAATAATTATAATTTAAGTTATGTATTTCAATCTTGAGCCAATGATGTAATTTTTGTTGTAAGATATTGATTTGGGTTTATCTACTGTGATCAAAATAGAGAATCACAAAACAGGGAGTTTGGGAAAAATCTAAAAACAAATCTAGCCGAGGCGTGAGTTGAACTCACTGTCCTTGAGATGATATTTTCCTGCAACAGTGCTCACAGATGTAACCGAATTCGCCTCCAAAATACAACGACTACAAACCCAAAATAAAAACACTTCAAATTCTGGGTTTCGGACGTACCTTTCGATGTCTTGAACTCTCTCCTTAAAAAACATGATGATAAAAAACGTTGATGAAAAAAAAAAACGATAAATCTTTTATGCCTTTGAAAAACAAAGGATGGTTGTTGGAGGTTGGGCAGAAAAAGATGTACGTTTCTGTGAATGAATAATAGAGATAACTGAACCAACCTGGGTTGGTCTAGTGGTATTCGACTCAACCTTCTTCTTGAAGGTCTTGGGTTCGAATCCCACTAGCCTTAAAATCCATGTTGGCCACGCCCGTTGACTTCGGGGTACTGATGGGGGACGTCTTGTCAGTGTTCGACGCAAGCTGACCCAGACACCCTCGTCATCAAAAAAATAAAATAAATAATAATAATAATAATAGAGATAACTGATGTCTATATTTATAGAATCCAACGTATCTTTTCCCTAAGGTGACATGATGACATGACACATTTTTGTTGACCTGATAATTGAATCAGATTTCTCCTTATAATTTATATGTAACATAGAAATTTTATCCAATGCACTAAAAGACCATACCAAGCGATAATATTTCGGGTATTAATTTTTTCATTCATTCGAAATGGATTTTGAGAATATAAATATATCAAATTGATCTACGCGTTAACGTAGATTATATTAATATCTAATTCATTTCAATTCGACAATCGAACCCGCTCGAATTTTAGGTCAAACATTAGTCAACCTCGGTTCAAAACCCAAATTTTCAATAATTCTTTTACGTCGTTAAGACGAGTAACGAAAAATTTCAAAAATACATATTAAATAATATAATAATAATGTCATATTGTATTTATTATAGGAATAAGAGAGTATTATGTGGTCCCCAGCGTTTTGAATCCTCATCCACAAAGGAATAATAGTGAGGGTTCGAACTAAATACCTCTAGAAATTGCAGTAATTATGGGCGTCAATTCTAGCTTTTTAGTTTAGCTAATTACACTCAAGTCATATGTCCTAATCCCTCCTACAAAAAATCAAGCACGATTTTTTTTTCCCCTGGATTACCATATATTAATGCTTGTACTTATTATCTTTCGAATGTGCACTGTGTAAATCTTCTATCAATTTATATCACGAACAAGTTGAGCAACCATAAATTGAAACCGTGCTGTCCTTACCGGGATTTGAACTTGGGCTAAAGTACGACGAGGACACGTCGTTAGTAGGAAGTTTCTATCAACTTTTTTTTATTGATACGAGTTTCTATCAACTTAATCAGCAAATTGACATACTACACAATTACAAACGTTTTCCAATGGCTACTTTTGGCTACCCTAAACCTTGTACTTCCAACATCTCTAACATCGCTGGCCGGTGTTACATTTCGTGTGTTGAGAATCCAATCTCCACACCGATATTTGAGATATCAAAAAAGTTAAATATAAGATTTATATGATTTATACATTCTTAATTGATTTTGAATTAGAATCCCAAAAACTTAACATCCATTGATGCAGAGTGCTCTAATGTCGGGAGAGGCCTTTAACTCTGATCATGTTTCTTTAGTGCTTATACTCGAATCTTATAGTTGGTCTTCGGACAGATTCATTTCTTCATGTTCAAGGATACTTTGTAGTGAATAACGAGTTACATATATTCCTTTAAGTGGCATCCTAAATTGTCATCGTCAAGATCTCATCTTCGTATGATCAGCTATGATACTTATTCTCTTATCTATGATCAAGGTGCCATCTTTTTTCTCGTGCACTTTCCGAAAGGCGAAAAGGGGCACATATTAGTATAAATATTATCCACTTTGACGAGAACTAATTGGAATCTCCTTTGCCTTGATAATAGACAGACTGAATCAAATTGCAATGTACTGTGATAACGGAAGGAGAAAAAGGAAGAGTGATGCTTTCAACTCGTAGAATGCGTTATATTTTCTATTTCATTTTTGTACCATTAGTGACTTTAACCATTTAAAACGTCAAACATAGACAAACAGTGTCTTGTAAGTCCTCAACGAAATGTTTTTTTTTTTTTTTTTAAAAAAGCTCGTTTGAATTTCTTTTTGTTGATGTTTCATGCGGCCCATATAGGAAAATGATAACCATAAACCATCTAAGAGATCAATTGATAGAAAGAATCAATATAATGCTTCCTAAACAAATTATGACTTTCAACAACATTTATTCAAGAAGTTTATTTTGATGTAATTGTTCATCAATTCCTGAATGAAACCGGAAAGAACGGGTGCACTTATTTGACGTTCATTTTTTTCTCAGCAACGTCAACAAAGAATTCAAGTCCCTAAGAAGCGATTTTAATTTTAATGAAGAAATTACTTCCTGAGAAAACGAGTTCTGAACAACAAAAATTGTTTTACTGAAAAAGCGATTTCTGATGACGTGGCGTCGTTTTTTCAGAAGGCAATTTTAGTTGTTAAGAACTCGCTTCTTCAGAAAGCGATTTCTTCAATAAAATTGAAACGCTTTTTAGGAAAACGAGTTCTGTTTTGACGTTATTGAAAAAAAAAATAAACATGAAAAAACAATGCGGGAAAAGAACCCATAAAGAAACAAAAGTCTCCCAACATTGTTTTCTCTTTATTCACAAACCTCTAACACCAGACCCGTTAGAAGTTTATCACTTCTAAACAAGTATTCATAGGTAAATAATACAAATAAAATAATTTATATGTATGTTTAAGGATTGCGCATCTTGATGCATTGTGTGTCAAGTGTTAAAATAACAATAAAAATAAAAATAGCGCAAATGAAGAATTAGGTTTTTTTTTTAACTTTTCAATATCATTTGTAACTATTTTTCAATTGTTATTTGAATATTAAACATGTGATATGTATCAAGACACAGTTTTTTAAATAAAAATAAATAAATAGAGAAAAAAAACCCCTAAATTGATTAGTTTACATGTCAATTAAAACCCTGAAATAAAAATATCTCATATATTTTTGCTCCTCGATTGTCATCTACACATTCAAGTAATTTCCTTACAAGTTGATTACTTCCTCAACATATCGCGTTACTATACTCCTCTTCACCTCCATTTTTTCTTCCCAAAAATCAACCAACTAGGGTTTTTATATTCTCCCTGTCCCTCTTTGAATTTCACTCACAATCTTCACTTTTCATCACCTATAAATGCAAAATCTTGACACCAGTGGGCCGCCAAACACACACACAAGTTCACCTCATTGCCATCATCCAATCTCTCATCTTCAGCATAATCATAATCCATTATCAATACACTCCTTGCTTATACAAACCCATCACGAAACGACCCTTTAATCACCCAAAAAGGTTTCAAATTTGTGTGATTACTGATAAATGGTGTGTGCCCATGTTGAGATTTTGAGGAAAAAGTGACGGGGTGTGTGTGATTTTGAGTGAAAAGGGTGAAAAACAGAGGAAAACAGAGTGTTTGGGAGGATGAAGTATGTGTTGGTGACTGGTGGGGTTGTGAGTGGGTTAGGCAAAGGGGTGACTGCGAGCAGTGTTGGGTTGATTCTCAAGGCTTGTGGGCTTCGTGTTACGGCCATTAAAATAGGTGTGTGAGCTCGGAGATTCATTTTCTGCTTCTTGTTGTTGTTCGTGGTGTTTGTTCGGTTGAATTGAAGTGGGTTGTGGAAATTTTTGATTTTGGGTTCAATTTCGGAAATGGGCTTTTATGGTTTGGGATTTGCGGGTGTGCTGTGAGTTTATTTTGATATTATGTTTGTGTTGTTGGAAGTTGAGATTCTCAATTTGACCTTGCAACACTAGTTCAGTTGTACTTTTCCAGATGAACTGATATTTTTTCGAGCAAATACTTCAAACTTGTTGGGTTCTCTTAATTTCAGCTTTTTTGAGTGCTGTGCAAATGAAACTATTGAGTCTTAATTCTAACTTAATTCCAGAGTTAGAAAAGAAAAATGTGATTTTTGGGGGTTTAATTTTGTTGGTTTCTGTGGTTTTGGTGAACGAAATGCAAGTGGATTTTCTAGGAGGTGATGTGGGTTTGATGGGCTGCTGCATATGGGTTTTCTTGGTTTCTAGATGTGGTGTCACACGTGAAGTATTGTTTGGCTGCCCAACTTTTCTCTTTATGCACAACGAAGAAATTTATTGCTTCTAGAAAAATGGCATAGATGGTATCTACAAAGGTTGAGTTGGTTAAGCTTTATGGTGACCTTTTCGTTTTTCATATTTTGATTTCAAAACGTGTGGAAGTTGGATGTTGTTTAGCTTTGTCTCATCTAACCTTTCTTATTATGAACTTTTGTTCTATAGATCCGTACTTGAACACCGATGCCGGAACAATGTCTCCTTTTGAACACGGTGAGGTGTTCGTCTTAGACGATGGTGGCGAGGTAATGATCTCTCTGCCATTTTGTTCTTTATTAGCAGCTATTCATTGAAAAGATATTTTTCTTTTAATTTATTTTCTTATTTTTTGTATTATCTAGAAGTAGCTAACTGATTTGAATTGAGTTTGTTACAATCTTCCCAACTGGATTAGGTATTAGGTTTAGGATTGCGACATCTCTTTCTTATCTCCTCAACAATATGATTTTCTTCTAGTGAAAGATTTTTCCTTGTTGGTGTATGCGATTTGCTTAGTTACAATAGAGTGGTCCATTTCTTAGAGGCATGTTCTAAATTTGGCTTGTATCTCTAAATTGATGAAAACTACCACATGGCTTTACCTGCTTTATCATTAGTCCCATTACATGACAAGGATTTCCTTTGTTTATCCAGTCAGCCATCTGACTTATTAGGAAAAATGGTTTGGTAAAGTTTGGTTGTGTCCTTTGCCCCATTCATTTTCTTTCCTTCCTTGTATAGTTGAACTCTGTTCTTCCTGTCGAAGGGGCCCCGAGCTTGGTTTATTTGAGAAAGACACTACCTTGGTACTCTTTATAGTCCAATATCCAAATGCATGTGATTCTTCACTGTGTGGAGGTGATGGTAGGAAACAGTTCCATCTCCATGGTACCGCACTTCTTGTGGTTACAGTAAATGTTCTTCTCTAACCAGTCTCCCTCAATTCCATTATGTTTATAGCAACAACTCATGTAATTCCGTCATTGATAGGATTTGAGATGTACGAGATGTGTATAGTTTTATCCTTCCTTTATGTTTATGCATTTTAAAAGAAACACTGTGAAATGCAGGAAAGGTGGTTACTTTTATTAGTAGGGGTGATGATATCATTTTCCTGATAAGCTATCTTGGTGATTTGATAAGATTCTTGTTGAGTGGATTTGGTAGAAAAGATGTTTTTGTCTAATCATGCGAGTTGAGTGAATGGAGAAAATTTTGTTGAATATCGGACTGACTTGGTTGTGCTTTTTGACTGTATTTCCAGGTGGACTTGGATCTTGGTAACTATGAGAGGTTCCTAGATATCAAGTTGACTCGTGATAACAACATCACAACTGGGAAAATATATCAGGCAAGGAAGTCATTCAATATCATCATGCCTTATCCATCGTTGCAGCTTCATTAATAACGTTCTTACGATTAATATTTGTTGAATCATGCAACAGTCCGTCATCGAAAAGGAGAGAAGGGGCGATTATTTAGGGAAAACTGTCCAGGTTTTCCTATTGCTTGAACCGTGTTGTCTTTTAGTGGCACTGCTTGTCATGGAGGCTTATTCCTTCATTTGTGCTTGGTAGGTTGTCCCTCATGTTACAGACGCTATACAAGAGTGGATTGAACGAGTTGCGTTGATACCAGTTGATGGAAGTGACAAATCAGCTGATGTTTGCGTCATTGAATTGGGTGGAACTATAGGTATTTTACCCGCTATGATGCTTGTTTGCCTGATCCGTGCTCTAATTTTTTCTTACTTGTTCAGAAATAACCCTCATTTGTGCAGGTGACATTGAGTCCATGCCATTTATTGAGGCTCTAGGACAGTTCTCTTGTCGTGTAGGTAAGATTGTTTTGCAATATGTTGAATGCCGATAATCGTTTACTCGGGAGTAGAATTTCAGCAAAACTGACATTTTCCTTCTAATCGTCTCAATAACAGGTTCGGGCAATTTTTGTTTGATCCATGTCAGCCTCGTCCCTGTGCTAAATGTAGTTGGAGAACAGGTAATTGTCTAAATGAGTGTGTGTCAGAACTCTGATTTTATTAGGTGAGAGGATGGAAAAACTTTTGCCTAGTTTTACTAACCAAATGGCTAAGAATCATCAACAGAAAATAGCCAATCTTGTAAACTCTGAGTTGTGTGTTGACGTTTATCTTTTTTTGTCTCAGAAAACAAAGCCAACACAACACAGTGTGCGTGGTCTACGAGGACTGGGTTTGATACCAGATATTTTAGCATGCCGGAGTGCGAAGGTATCTCCTGCCTCCTTTCCCAATTCAACGCTAATCATGGCGCCAGAAAGGCTATAGTATCATTCTTTTGATATTTGAAAACTGATTCCTTCATCTCATTTTGTGTAATATACAGCCACTAGAGGAAAATGTCAAGGCAAAACTGTCCCAATTTTGCCATGTACCGGTACGGGATTGGAAGAATCTTTATGCATTTGAATTATGAAACCGTCACTTTACTGTCCTACTGTTTATATATTTGAGTATCACAAGAAGTGTGTTACATTTGCAGGACGAAAATATTATCACTTTGTACGATGTTCCCAACATTTGGCACGTCCCTTTGCTTTTGAGAGTAAGTCCATGCTACATTTTTCTCATTTCTCCTATTCCATGCAGTCCATACGGCGTGCACTTGAGTATTAACATAGGGATCTTTTCATACCAGGATCAGAAAGCACACAAAGCAATCTTAAAGGTGCTGGATCTTTCTAGGTTTGTGACTCCTGCAATTTCGTTGATTGGTTGTAGTCGGGGAACTATGCATTTCTTGTCATGAACTTTGTTCTCCTTCACTAAAATTTAAATTGTTTGTGTTGTAGTGTTGAATGGAAGGAGCCTGAGTTAGAGCAATGGACTGTCAGGACTAAACGCGCTGACTTGTTGGACAAGCCTGTAGGTCCAAATTTGTTTCTTTCTATATTTGTTTGTCTGTCAAAGACATTGCTTGACTTGAGCCTATTTTTTTTTTTTTTTTGTTTGTTGTATAGGTGAGGGTCGCCATGGTCGGCAAATATACTGGTCTTTCAGATTCCTACCTTTCTGTTTTGAAGGTAATGATCATCTTTTTTCAGTCCCATGTTATAGGTTATTGGTACAGCAGACGAGCGTCTGTAAGCCTTGTGGAATATTTGTGGTGATATGAAATGCTTCCTTTGAGCATGATTTTCTGAAGATCCTTTTGTCCTATATTCAATTTTTGTCTTTGAGTTGTTCACTTATATGACATATGGTCGTAAGGTGTGGGGAAGAAGGACCTGATTGACATTTGTCAAGTTTATTTAGCCTACAATCATTTTTATATGATCTACACATGTTTGATGACATTTACAAAGTTGGTGATGCTCACTAATGGTTCACTCACTATGAAGCCCTTTTGTTTGTAGGCTCTTCTCCATGCGTCTGTTGCCCTGAACAGGAAGCTTGTCCTGGATTGGGTTCCGGCAAGTGACCTGGAAGATGCAATGAAGGAGCAGGTATTCAACATTACCATCCTCTCCTTCTGAGTTCTTACTCATTGCGAAATTAGTTATGTAAAGCTCTTTTATATCAACAAGTTAGTTGTAATTGTCTCCTCTCCTTTACAGAATCCAGAAAATTACCAAACGGCGTGGAATGTGCTAAAGGTAAAAACATGATCTTGGGGCCTTTGTGTCCTTTTAAATTGCTAGTATTCACAATCAGTATCACTCAGTTCATTTTGTATAAATATTTGATCTAAAGTGCTATGTTTTATCTTTAGAGTGCAGGCGCTGTTCTAGTTCCTGGAGGGTTTGGTGACAGAGGGGTTGAAGGGAAGATTCTAGCTGCAAAATATGCACGAGAGAACAAAGTTCCTTATCTAGGCATCTGCCTAGGGATGCAGACTGCTGTCATCGAGTATGCTCGCTCAGTTATGGGCATCAGTGATGCAAATAGCACGGAGTTTGATCAAAACACTAGGAACCCCTTTGTGATATTCATGCCTGAGGTTTGTGTTCAATATATTTTCAACTTCCTATATACAAATCTTGTCTCGGTATAGTAGTTCTTTTCATGTTTGTAATCTGAAACAATCAACAGGGATGTAAGACCCATATGGGAGGAACAATGCGCCTTGGGTCTAGGAGAACAATTTTCCATGTCAAGAACTGCAAGTCTGCGAAACTGTAAGTTCTGGTTTCGCTTGTCAGAACTGAGCTAGAGTGGTTCCTTTGACTATTGGGCTTTGGTAGTAACATTATTGGAGGACCTCTAATTATCATTTGGGGACTAAGATTGTATCCTCGTTTTCTAGGTATGGCAATGTGAAGTTTGTCGACGAAAGGCATCGGCATAGATATGAGGTTTGCTTGCATATTCAACCTACTACCTCAAAAATGTTCTGGTTCCACCGAATGTTTAAAGGATCATAACACGTCTTGTTTGTAGGTTAATCCTGGTATGGTTGCAAGACTTGAGAATGCCGGTCTCATTTTCACCGGAAAGGATGAAACGGGCCAGCGCATGGAGGTTAGAAATCTTTAATGGGTTTATAAGGATACCAAATTGTCCTTTTCAATATATTTACCTACCTCTACTGTTTCCTCCCTCTTCTCGCAGATTGTAGAGCTTGATAATCATCCTTTCTTCATTGGCGTGCAATTCCATCCGGAGTTCAAGTCAAGGCCTGCAAAACCGTCTCCTCCGTTTCTAGGTAATGATCCGTCCTTGAATGATTCTTTTTTAGAAATTTATCAATCCTCTATTTTGCCAGTGCAGCAACTGTCATAACATTGTCTAACTAGAATTCCCCAAACAAACAGGTCTCATTGCTGCAGCGTCCGGGCAATTGGATGATTTATTACACCATTCTCAAACAAAATCTAAACCGAGATCAAATGGTGGTGTCGTTCCACAAGTAGATGCCCCACTTCTTCAATCCATGAACGGACTTCCTAACGGCTCCCCGTACGGCGTGTACAGCCAGCTGCATAATGGCGCTCCAAATGGCACTAGGGACAACACTAAAGCCTTAGCAAACGGTATTACTACTATGAAGCATGCCAATGGCTCCAGCAATGGTGGTGTCTACAGCAATGGTAATGGCATTTATCACTGAAGAGAGTTGCGCTGCTCAGTGCTATATTTTCCAGGTTATTTATGTTACAAGTCCTGTATGCACCTGGTGAGTTTTGCTAGTGATTTGGCTTTGATATGTACAGCCGTCTTATTAGAGTGAGTCTACTTGCTGGAAGATCTCGGAGTTGCTAACAGAGCTCGAGTTCCTGTCTCTTTTTAACATGGAACAGCCTGTTGTATCGAGTAGTGAACTGCACTTTGTAAGATGAGCAGTTTAAGTGGTTTGAAATGGCTTTCGATTCTCGCTTTCCTTTTATCCTTGTAATGTTACTGTATGCTTGGAAACGAAGCGGTAAAAAGCTTCTCAAGTCGGTTCTCCAACTGTCACAGTGTTCTTCGTGTTTTCTTTATCAGTATTCTATAAATGACATCGCCTTAACTTTTCTTCATTTCCGTGTTGAAAGTTGCATGGAAAGATTTTTTTGTGCATTCCATGCCAAACCGATCAAGCTCTATGCTCATGTTTATGACTGGGAAACAATTACTTTGCCCAGTTTTTCAATCTCTGCTCAAGCACGGAACTTATTCTTCAACAGTTATGCAAAGAGAATAGAGTACAACAGATGATGAAAGCCTAAAAAGCAACCACTCACAGAACCACAACCACTTCACATAGGCGTCGATAACATTCGAATTAACTAGCACAATCTGCAGCTCCCTGAATAGCTATGGCTATCGAATAAGGAACTTGTGTTATGTTGAGAATAACTTCTTGGATCTCTTGTTTAGGATGACTCTGGTTTGAGACCCTTCAATGTCTCGTACACAGCTGAGAAATCTGCGTCACCCAAACCCAAGCTTCTCGCCTTCTTAAATGCCTGCATATCCACGAATCTAACACTGTTTAACAAAGAGATCAAATGCTCTTGCAGGAAAACGATCATTTCATAGTACCGCCATTTTGTCACAAGATCTTGAAATTTGCACGCAGTATAGCTAAAGTCCAAGCTAAAGTGGCTGACAAAAACTCAGCTCGGCTCCAGTATGTCCCTTAATTCTAGTACACCTTTGTTAAGGTGCTCATCGACATCATATACATGCTGCAGAAAGCCACCTCTATCCGGTCTGAGAGCCCAACGAGGTTTTACCCAGATTGCTCTATGGGCGAGAGGCTTACGCATATCACATCTTTTT
>JAOVYX010019124.1:0-18985 GCA_035668315.1 Drosera spatulata
AAAAAAAAACACAAAAGAATCAAAAAGAAAAAAGAAAAAGAAAAAAGCACAATCAACCCTAATTTGCGATTACTTTGACAGTCACTGTAGATGATAGTACGGGATGATAGCATTTTCAGTTTAGAGAACTTTATGCGCTACGGAAAGTCTGCATCATCAGACAATTTTTTTATTTTTTTTTTTTGTTTTCACAAAATATTATCACTCACGATCACCTTTTTCACTCCATTCAGCTGAATTTTCACAAAATAGAACAATAGACCTCTCCCCGTTTGGCATATATTTATCCATATGATGATGCTTGAAACCCTAACCTAAAAAGTGCTAGCTTTCCTATAAGCCTATAATACGAGTAGATCAAAGCAGATTATATCCTTAAGATAGCTATGGCATTCTAATCAAAGTCAATGACTCAATGCTAGATGAAATATATCAGATATGCTAACACAAATGTGATAATCATATATGCGACACAAGGCAATAGAGACCAACCTCTATTGTTGCAAGGCCAACCTTCTTGCAGACCAACCTCATGCAAATAGAGACATTCAGGATTGTTGCAAGGCTGGACCAAATAAGGTTTAATACACAATTAGAATAAAATCAAATAGTTCCAGCAAAAAACAGTTATACAGTAAAGAAACTTCTTAATTGAGTTCCATACCGCATTTCTCAGCCAGGCATGACAATATTTTGTGGTTGCGAAGCATGCCCTGCATGCGAGAGCAATTTAATGTAATTGTAGGGTTGTGAACTAATGGAGACACCCTTCAAGGAATAGATAGTTCAAATATCAACCTCAACAATTTCCCATCCAAAATAAATCCATGGACGGACTGAATACAACGAGCTGCTTCTTCCTCTTTTGAGTATGTAATATATCTGATGCAACAAACAATAAGACCAAGCGCATATCAGAAACCAAAATCTCAAAGATATGAAATAGCACAGGCTTTTGTTGTTGCTAATCGCTTCTCATTAAAACTGAAGACATGACAAATCTTGTTTTCTTTCTGTAGTGTAAATGTGTAATTTCCCAAACAGCTATATTCTTACTTGTTAAGATATTAATAATATTGATTCCATATCATGAGATTTAGAATTGATTCCTAATCGTAACTTTAGAACACGTATGACATACCACAGGTTTTAATCATACAAAATGTTTTATGTTTTTTGAAACCTGCTGTCTGATATATCAATGCATTGTTTACGCAGAAGAGGTTCAAAATATAGAGCATTGATTTCATAAATCACCCCCGGAGGAATGAGGAATATTTTCCCCTGGTAAGCATATGTACTTTGATTTACATATTGTTGATCCATTCGGGGTAAGATACCACATTAGATGGAGATTGCACATTTGCACTTAAGCTACTAAGATTGATGAGCAGGAAGTTTACTGATGTGCAGGTCTATTGAGTTGAAATCTCATGTGAATTTCAAAGATTTGTGTTCAACTTTCAAGTAGGGGTTAAACTTGCAATGGACCTCATCACTCTATAGGAGTTGAACTTACACACTGCACGAACTGTTTGGGAGCTGTAGTATAGTACCAGCGGGAGTCCGCGGCACAGAAAACTTTGAGACCTTCCATACAGTCCAAAGTAGTCTTTACGCTGAAGAAGCTGCTTACAAAGGGAAAAGAGCATTAGGTAATTATAAAATCGAAAGAAGAGAGAAAGATAGGAGGGGTGCAATTACACACATCTTCATCAGCCATAATAAGCGGAAGCCCAACAATATGGACTACATTCCACTGAATCACTCTGGCACTGCCAAGTAGTTGTCTAACTTTGCATGGTTTACTTCTTGCCTTTTGGGACTTCTTTCTATCCACACTCACTTCAGCCACCAACCTGTTGGTGAAATTAATTCATCAAGTTGCATCCAACGACAGGAAAAGACAAAAAATTAAAAAGAACAAAGAAACAAAGAAATAAAAAGTACTCCAGAGTCCAGATAGAGCTTCATGCTCAACAAGAGAAATAAGTCACCTTTCACATATTGATGTCATTGCCACAAACTTTTCTTTGTCATAAGGGGTGCAGCAAGCAGGGCAACGGCCCTCTGTTCCATCCTTCTCAGCCATCTTCATTATTTGATGCGAGCACCACACGCATATATGAAAAAGAGGCAGAAAAAACCAAAAATAGGACAACATTACAGTACCAGTTGATAAGCTAAGTTCTCTCACTAAGTAATCAACAATTAACAGGAGATGACCGGATCTCTAGGAACAGTAAGCACCATGAGATGGAGAATATCATAGTTTCCTGTGTGAGAGGGATTAATAAGTTTGATGGTTTACCCAATAAATTTATTTTGTTTTTTGTGATCCAGAAACGATTGGCTGCGTTCCGACCAACAATGAAATTGTGCCTGCTCCTTGGAGGTATTGGTCCATACTAAAAGCATGAGTTCACGTGTCGCATTCCAAATTAATATAATTTGTCCTCCTTCCAAGTCTAATAAACTAAACAAATACAGGTTTGCACTTTTCATAGTTCAACAAACTCATTCTATTCTAGATTTACACTTTCAAAGGGATGCAGAGATACCAGAATCCTAAAATGAGAGGCAATAAACTCAAGGAATGTAGTCAATCAGAGAAATCTCATAAGGCATAACTCATAAGTCATAAGCAGCGTAAGAAACTCCCTCGCCTAAGCCAAAACAAATAGAAAGCGCACAAGAGTACTAGAAAACATAGGAACAGATCAACTACACGAATGCAAGATGAAAAAGGACATTGATATCAAACCTCATAACCACATTTGCACGGCTTCAGTTGCTGGTCAATCAAACCATCTCCTCTGCGCAGAGAGGACACATCTTCTCACTTTGGTCACTCATGATTTCTCTAAGAAAATCCAATGGATTCAATCAATAGTTAAACATGTACAAAGACAAGTAGCAGATACAATTTCACATTTCAGCCTACACGCCACGAAGAATGAATTGTCAAATAAACACGGAAATACAAAAATATATCCATTCAAGTAATCTCCGTATAAATACACATAAGTTTGAATAGCATGGAACTAAGTAGATAGTGTATTACATTTAAAAAAAACCGACAACATCGATCTAGGTAGTAACTAATACTAGCTAAGAAAACTTTTGTTGCACGTGTTAAAAGTATGAAAGACCTATTACAGCAAAACTCGAAAGAATGAAAACCAATGTGAAGTAAAGATTATCGATAGTCATCATTGATACAACTGACGCGAAATCCAGACACATTAATATCGAGCAGATGGATAAACAGCCGATCCTCGTCTTATCAGACAACTTTTTTTCCATCATCAAGCATCCAATTAACCAAATAATGACAGCAATACAACACATAACAGTAACGAAAACACAACGAACCACATACACTGGTCAAAACCAAACCCTAATCAATCTCTCATCAACACCAGCACAATAACCAATTCAATCCATCTACTTGCAAAGTCCAACACAAAGGAGAAAAAACCTAATCTGGATGATGCTTACAGTGAAGTGATTGTGCGGTGTAGAATCTGGAGAGAGAGATAGAGAGGGAGGAGATGCAGCGCGATCGAGGGTGGATGATGAGAAACAACGTCACACTGCTTGTGAGTTTTATGGAAAAAGGACATGAAAAATAGTCTCAATGGTATAGATTTTTCTTTCATTGTTTTAAAATATATTTAATATATTATAATAAATTTTTTAAATAAAAATACTAAAATAAATCATCATATGTTATATAATATTTATATATTTTTTTTATTTTTTTTAAACATCACTTATTATTTTTTATTAAATCTTATAAAAATTTAAAACATATATAAATTCACGTATCATTCGTCATATTTTCAAACAAAAACAATAAAATTTTTCTTTCCATTCAAATGTAAATCCAGTCACTTTGGAAAGAAAAACTTTTGTTCAAAAATTTTTTTTTTTCTAAATTCTTTCTTATACTTTATGATAATAACTCACGGCTGGAATAAAGAAAGAAAAATTTTGATCATTTTTTTAAATTTTGTTTTTTTTTTTTTTTTTTCCTATCAAAATCAAGCTCACAAGTAGAGTGGATGTGGAACAAAGAAAACAAGATGAGAGAAGGATGGGAAGAATATTGAGCATCTACATTGGTTTTATTTTTTAAGTCTCAGGATCTCAAAAATAGTTAGTTTTTGATACTCGATTTTTTGTAGAAGGGTTAGATGAAATTTTACTTAATCACAAATAAATTTATTTGTAGTTAGATTTTTGGATTTAAAAAAATCAATAATTAAAATTAAAAAAATATTTTTTTCTTAATTAAAAAGAAAAATCAATAATAATCTTAACCATTGATCTCAAAATCCAAAAAATCTACCCGTAAATAAATTGAATTGTGATTAATCATAAATCCACTGTTCGTTTGTAGAAACTCAATTTGAGACTCTCTTGTTGGAGTTGACCACTTCTCCTCTCTGATGTTATTATCTACGTCAACAGAATGTGACGTTTGGGAGAAAGAACAAAAGGAGTCCATTGTGCATATGAAGTTCTCCGAATTTTGTATCACTTCAATTAGAGATTTTTTACATGTTTTTTGAGTTTGTTTATGTGACACCGCTGTGGGTCAGAGAATCCACATTAGTGTGGATGTCCAACCTCGGTAAAACATGACATGGATGACATATATTTTTTCCGTTTCAAATCAATTGAAATATTTTTTTAAATTTTAAAATAAATGAAATATTTTTATTTTTGATAATTTTTTAATATAAAAAATATCAAATCAATCTCATCGGTTACAATACATCCATCCATTGACTTCTCTCATAACTGTTACAGTAAATCTCGATACCATCAAAAAAAATATTTATTTTTTATCAAGATATATATAAATTTAATATTTATATAAATTATTCTATCGAATCAAAACATTTCAAATACTTCGATACCGAAAGAGTACGAAGAAGGGTCTAAAAAAAATGAGGGGCCCAATCTGATCAAGGTATGCAATGCGCATATATTTTGTCCTTGAAAATGGAGCAATAATTGTGAAGAAAAAAAAAACAGGGACAATTGATTTGAGTCCAATGAAAAAAAGAAAAGGGGGTGAAAATTGAATTGAGACTTTTAATGCGCTGCTCAACTATATGAGTTTTGGTTGGAGTTTCTTTAAATTAAGTGAAGATTCTTTTCACCATTATGATCAATTTTGTCATTATAAACTCCATAGCAGGAGGTTTCAGGAGGTTGAGGCTCCAAAAAAAAAAAAAAAAAAAAAAAATCCAATGGAGCATCCACATTGATGTTTTGGAAAAGCATCATCCAACTCTAAAAAAATGAAGTGAAAAGTAAAACATGAAGGAGATCAAAATCATGAGAGGCTTCAAAAAATTAAAGCGCACAATGGTTACTAAAAAAAACAATCGCAAAGGGGAAACTTTGTTTTTGAGCCTCTCCATGCAAAACTCTCACGGGGAGTTCAACACAGAGATTCTTCGATTTTTGAGTGTAGGTAATGTGCGTTGTTGTAGAAAATGTTTGGGTTTTTGAAATTTTATATTCAGAGTCTGTACAGATTTGGAGTTTGGAAACTCAACCAACGCTGATGCTCTAATGATTGCTTTGATTGAGTTTTTACCCTTGCAAATCTCCTGTTTTGGAGAGTTCTATACCAAAATGTCACAATGACGTTGATAAAAAGCCTATAAATCTTGTGAAGCTTCAAGTCAAACTTTGCTGGTTGAGTTTGTGATTGACAGCCTCCATCCATTATTCTTTTCTTCTTTCTGCAGTGCTCTGCAATCTTTTTCACCTTTCTTCTTTCTCGCATAATTATCTACACTCCATTCTCAAATCAACTCTCACATTTTGGTTGCATTAAGCAGGATGAGGAGATCAAGCTTGACTTCGACTAAACTTGAATAAATATACGAGTTAAGCCAGTCAAATTTAAATTTAATTATTTATGAAATAAATTTGATAAAACTCAAATTGATTAGATTCAAATCAAAATTATATCAATTTTAACTCAAATTTATTTTAACTTTAAATTTGATTAATGATTAAAATTTTATTTTTATAATTTGATTTCAAATTATAGATATTTAACTTGCTCTAACTATATTTAACATTACTCTACACTTATGATGTGTTTGATTCGCAAGAATGATTCTGACAATGAATAAAATAATGTAGTATGAGGAACGGAGTTATGAATGGATCACCCTGTTTCATTCCATGTCAATTGTTTGGTTAACAATGGAATGAAATCTAAAATTAGGAGAAAAAAAACTGCAAAAAAAGGAAAAATGATGAAAACCGACACCTGCTTTCATCGCACGCGTATTCTTCAGCCTGTCATTGATCAATCAACAAATTCACCAATCCAACTTATCTATCTTTAAGTAAAATTGCGCATCCAAACCCCAATTCATCAATTTGTCAATTGTTCAACAGATCCGTGTCATCAGATTTGTATTTTCTAAGGTTTGGAAGTATGGAGAGCTTGAATTCGGAATCAATCTGACATGAGGATTGAGAAATATTATGGATGGTTGTCTGAGGTGGTCGAGAAAGGGCAAAGAGGCGGTGAACGACGAGGATGGGTGACAGGGAGAGAAAGAGAGGCAACGCAAAGATGAAGAAACAAGATGAACAATGAACAATTTCGGTGATGTATATGTTAACCAGACTTTCTATCATTATTTTCGATTTTTATAAAATTAATTCTTTTATATCAATAGATCGTAACAATAAATCACGAATTCGATCTTGGCCTTTCTCATTTATTATCATTCATGTGATTTATTTATATGAATCTTATATAACATTTGGTACTTGATACGAGTATCCACATTCCATGTTCAGACAGATCTTCATATAAAACAATATTAAATATATATTAATAAAATCTTTTATTAATGATTTTAATTTTTAATAAAATTAATTTCTTGATGATTTTTTTCGAGATCGGAATTAGGTTATTTGTTATCAACCAGGGAGGAATCAAAACTGTGAATTTTGATGGAATGTGATTCCAGAACAGTCAAGTATTCTGGATCAGTGTACATACCAATCACCTTTTTCTTCATTCCTTGGGAACACTTATTCCATTCCAGCCAGCCCATATACCTTTGAACCAAACACTGCATTAAAATCCTCACAGCATATCCACGTCGGATCCTCCTCGCTCCACCCACCACGCGCAACCAACCATTCACCTTTCAATCCTTCAACGCCAAATCAAATCCCTTCATCTCCCCAACCCAATCTCTACCACTCATTTCACCACAATCCAACGTCCCAGATTCATCCACTGGAATCTTCTCATATCCCAGCAACCAGTATATCATTCTCCTGACACTATCTGACTTGTGCTCTCCTCACGCTAGTCTCAGATTTGGGTTTTGTAATCGTCGAAAATCTCAGGTTCGATTCCGATTTGTTTCTTCGATGAATTTGAGCTTGAGATTTGAGATTGGATCAATAGTCTGTGTTGATCTGTGTTTGATTAGGAGTGAGTTGTTGACTTGTTTGATTGATGTGTGTGATGAGAAATGTAAGTTGATTTGCGTGATTTTGGTTTGGTATGTGTTGGAATTGTGTGTGTGTTTGCGATTCGTTGTGTTTTGAGGGTTGGATCATTCGTTGTGCTGGAATGCGTGATTTGAGATTGGATCATTCGTTGTGTTGATAGTGATTCTGTTGGAAGTATGGATCTGATTTCATTGTGTCGACGATGAAGCGAATATGACCCCGCGGAATGCTAATTCTTAGGTCATTTTTGGATGCTACATTGGGAACTTTATTGATACTTTATGGACTCGATGTAGGAGATAGTTTCGAAACGGATATGAGTAGTCGACCAAAATGTCGGTTGTGTTAGCCATATTTAGTCGATTTCGCTTGACAATAGAGCTATCTGTTGTAGTTGAGTCTCCACTTTTGGATCATCTGTCTCATGGATGTTAGAGGGATTTCCTGCTCTTCTGCTTGTTGGGTGATGGAATAATAACATACTCAGATTATGACATCGTATCTGATGAAAGCATTTGCTGCTCTAATCAATCATAACAATGCGATTTGTATGGAGAATACGATTTCTACATTATGTTATGCTAGTACATCATGTGCTTAGTAAACCAGAGTGCATGCACCTTATAAATAGCACGACAATGATTCGATGGACCATGGGTTATCTTGTCGTTAAAACTTGTTTTTGTTTCATAAGATGGCATCTGTTATCCCTCAACTTGGTTGCTCAAGCTTGTATTGCATTACTCGTTTGTGATTCTCCCCTTAGAGAATTCGTGCTTAGCGGGTTTGGTGAAGGGGCTCCTGTACTTCACTCATTCACTGACTGTATCTTCCCCATCTGAGTAGAAAACACTGTCCTCAAAATATGAGTATACTCTTTTTATTGAGAAATGCAACTTCTGCTTCTAGCGCGAGCTGGACACTGAGTTTGATTCTGTGTGTTTGTTTCATGTTTTAAGGTTCTTGGTTATTCATTTATGTGGGTGCCACAGATCTGATTCATCTGTGTTCCATTTGCCTCTGTTCTAATGACAGATATAAATAGCGTAAAAATGGGAAAAAGCTACCCAACTGTGAGCGAGGAGTACAAGACAGCCGTTGAGAAAGCCAAGAGGAAACTCAGGGCCCTCATTGCTGAAAAGAACTGTGCTCCGCTCATGCTTCGTCTTGCGTAAGTGGATACCAGAATGGCAAGGCTGTTTTCCTCAGCATGGTTGATTGACCATTGTTTCTTTTTGGTTGCAGATGGCACTCTGCTGGAACATACGATGTGCAGTCCAAGACTGGAGGCCCCTTTGGAACAATGAGGCACAAGTTGGAGCAATCTCATGCTGCCAACAATGGACTTGAAATTGCTGTAAGATTGTTGGAACCAATCAAGGAGCAAGTCCCAATCCTCTCCTATGCTGACTTTTACCAGGTATTTTTACCTTTATGCCCATTTGTTGAACTGTATTATGATGTGTTTGTGCATTCTCACGTTGATATCCTGTGCTTGGTATGATGTTGCAGCTGGCTGGTGTTGTTGCTGTCGAGGTTACTGGAGGGCCTGAAGTCCCTTTCCACCCTGGAAGAGAGGTGAGTGATACCCACAGACAAACTATTTGAAGGCTTGATGTGGTACTGTACTAAAGTATATTATCTGAGATATACATGCAGAAACTCTCTATTAAATCTACCGATTCATGCAAAGTCTAGAAAAGGCTTGTGTACTCCAGTGTGGTTCCTTGGTTTCCTGAAAAGCAATATAAAATTTCTCTGTTCCTGCTAGTAGGCTCACTTTATAACGCTTGACCCTTCTTC
Organism: Drosera spatulata; assembly: GCA_035668315.1. Taxonomy (NCBI): domain Eukaryota; kingdom Viridiplantae; phylum Streptophyta; class Magnoliopsida; order Caryophyllales; family Droseraceae; genus Drosera; species Drosera spatulata. The sequence continues at coordinate 9,319 of JAOVYX010019124.1, forward strand.
GGCAGTCGAGAATAGATGGTAGCAAGACACTGCATATATAAATATACTAGTTCGTCAATGAGTTATAGTGATGTAGCTTGATTTAGGCTTCAAAGAGAAAAGCTGTGTGCTAGTAGCTCTTTTGGACCTAATTGTTCTTTTGAACTGGTTTAATGCTTATGAGTGCTGCTCGGCATTTGCCATAAATTGATTTGAGTCCTCTTGGAAATTTTTCCTTGCTGGTTTGTTAGTATAGTGTCAATAGACCCAAATGTTCATGTCATGTTTTTGGTTATATTGGGAATTATGGTCTGTAGGCTAAAAAAATCTCCTGTTTCTTCATGAGAGTTTTTTGTCCTATGTGTAGATATTTCTTATTAGTAACTTGATTCATTAGGGGTTATGTTGTGTCACTTGTGTGATATGACGTTTGTATGGTCTTTTCCAGGACAAACCTGAGCCACCTCAGGAAGGCCGTCTGCCCGATGCTACCAAGGGTATGACTTTATTTTAATTCTGTTATGTCACTGATTTCTCATGCTTCCAAGGTAAATCGTTTTAATGTTTCATGAAACTGTGGAACATTGTAGGTTCTGACCATTTGAGGGATGTGTTCATCAAGCAAATGGGGCTTTCCGACAAGGATATTGTTGCCCTTTCTGGAGGCCACACCCTGGTATGATATGTTCCTTAATCCTAGCACAACCTGCCCTGTTTCGTTTTGGCAAATATTCATGTGCTTTGTCTGGATTAACTTTCCAGGGAAGATGCCACAAGGAGCGCTCTGGCTTTGAAGGTGCTTGGACAACCAACCCCTTGGTCTTCGACAACTCCTACTTCACGTAAGCTAGTGACACAACATCATTTTGTGACATCATCTTTGTTAATGTGCTGCCTCCTCTATCTTCTCCATGAATCATCTCGATTTGATTACTGGTGTAGTGAGCTCCTGAGTGGTGAGAAAGAAGGCTTGCTGCAGCTGCCATCTGACAAGGCTCTTCTTTCAGACCCAGCCTTCCGCCCATATGTTGAGAAATATGCGGCTGTATGTGACCATCTGATATTAGCGTCTCTTTGTGCATTCACTTGATCTGCTACCAATGTGTTCTTTTTTCTTAAATGATGGAAGCTTTGAGTATGAATTTGGTAGTGAAAAAGTTTCTGATGTTGAAGTTTTTTTTTCCTTCCACAGGATGAGGATGCCTTCTTCGCCGACTATGCTGAGGCTCATCTGAAGCTCTCCGAACTCGGGTAACGCTCTCAGCTTGCCTGCAAAATATTGACTCTATGTGTCATCTTTATCGCTCAAGTATCCGCTTTCTATGTCTGCAGGTTTGCCGAAGCCTAATCTCTATCAGGAAGAAGCCATGATGGGGAGAAATGAATATCATTTATGTTTATTTTTGGGAGACTAAGTATAACTTAGAACTCTTGCATTTTGAGTTCTTATGAATAATTCTGGGAAGGAACATGAATCTTATCTTTTGATGAAGCTCATTGTCCACTGTTCCTCCTGTAAACTGCGGAAATGTTTTAACGAGCACTGTTCTTTCTTCCTGTGGCCTGTGATGTGGCGTTCGGGCGCAAAGGTTTACGCATTCCCTGTTTGTGTACTCTGGTTTGCTAGAGTTTGCTGTGCCTGTGGCTTATTTGGTTTGATGCTTGCTGAGAAAACAGGATTTCGACCTGATGACATTTTTCAGATCAATGGGATTCCAGATTTTTTCATGATATCTTGAAAGCCAAAGAGAAGTAAAATGTCCGTCAAAGAATATATGATGCTAAATGCAGCAATAGTTTGAAAGGGTGCGATCATGGCTTTTTTTTTTTTTTAATTAGTGTAATTTAACATGCTTGGTGCATATGGATCGGAATTTATCATGTGAATTCAATTAGTCAAACTAGGGAGACTCGTTCGCTAGTGTGGAATCAGACCCTTGTGAACGCTGATGGTTTCAACGGGTCGCGTCCTGCTCGTCATATTAATGAATATATATTTTGCATTTGGAGTTCAGTTAGGGCTGACCCATTCGTAGACAATTCGGCAGAGTATATAATGGAGTATTCTGAAAGTCGTTTTTTCTTTCCAAGTTGATCCATCCACTCGCAAAATGACAAGTTTCCTTTGTATCTGTTCATGGAACACGTGTTTAAATTGCATCATGTATTTTCTATGTTCAGATTAATTATAATATTTATTTTTCTTATTACATAATATGTATTTGGAAGAGTTTGATTTGTTTTATTAATAACACAAAAAAGAAATATGTTATTGGAGTCAGATTGAAATGTATAACTTAAATTATCATTATTACTACACGATAATTTTTTAAAAAATTTTGTTTGATCGTCCTACAATGTGGATCACTCTTCACCTCGATAAATATGCAACTTTTTTTCCTCTCTCAATATATACTTCTTTTCTCCCATAATATGTGCAACTTTTTTCCTATTTCAATATACTTTCTTCGTTTTATATTAATCGTAACGTTTTGATCCGTCACGGAAATTTATACCAACGTTTAATTTGTGTGATTTTGATGAAAAAAATATTTTTTTTTATAGTAGTGGGTTTATTTTAACCAAAAATCAACAAAAACAAATATTTATGACATGATATCCTTAAAATTGAAAACATTATCACATGATACCCAACATTAATTTTTTTTAAAAAAAATATCAAATATTGACGCACTATTTTAAACAGAGCGTCGGAATAAAACAAAACAGTTCGTCAGTTCAAAAATAACAAATCCAAAAATCACAAAAAATAATTAAAATAAAAATTTATAACATGATATCCATAAAATTAAAACATTATTACATAGGACCCAACATAATTTTTTTTTAGTCTTAAAAAATAAACCAAGAACTAAACACTGGCACAAGGTTTCATAACAAAATAGTGCGTCACTTCAAATCCAACGAATCCAAAACCCATAAAAAAAAATAGCAAAAACAAAAAAATCAATCATACCCATTCCTAAAACTAAATTACTCTAACCCAAATAAATAGATTAGAATATTTAATCATTGAAAACGATCAAAGAACAATCATTTTGTAGTAAGAATTTTCAAAACAATCGAAATCGAATTTTAGATGAAATTACAAATTTGAGATATTTTGTGAATGAAAACCGATTGATTTATATATGTAAGATCAAATGGGAGTGAGTAGAAACAAATTTGATGAGTTTTGGTTGAGATTTGATAAATTGAAGAATTTTAATCACGCGAACGGGTTTTTTTTTTTTTTGGAAAATATAAATTATATCAAATGAGAATTATTTCTCCGGGTTGTATGTTTTGCGTAATACTTTGGAAAAGGTGTATCTTAGGGGAATGTTCTGTTATAACAGATGATATTGATTTGGTATTTTTTTTATGTTTAAAGATCATAAAAAAAATGAAACGTTTCATTTATTTTAAAACGACTCAAAAAGAAAAACATTGCGATTAATATGGGACGAAGATAGTACTTGAATTTTTCCTCTTCTAACAAATTTTAGTCTAAAAAATCAAATCAATACAATTTTGTTATAATACGTCTCATTATTTCCTTTATTTTTTTATAATACATCTCATCATTTTCTTTCTCAATAATTATAATAAATTCTACTACTTTTAAAAATATATTCTTTTTATTATCAAATTTCACAAAATCCAACCAACAGAGAGAATACAACACAAACTCAGATTTGTTAGCGAGTGATCATGTCGTTATCTACTAATGACCATTTCTTCTGAAAATATGAATTCGTTGCCTGTATTTTGAATTACATACGACGGAGGATGAACTTCAATGGAGAAGACTTCCTTGCAGTATCATCACTGACTCTCAAACAAAAGAGAGACGCACAATGAAACGATGACAACGGCACAATGAAATGATAACTCCATTTCGTAAAAAGACAAAAATAAAACCAAAAACAAAAGCGGGATGGACATGAGATATTCTTTCCCTTTCATAAAAACGTATTCTTTCCGTTTTATATTATATTTAATATATTTTTTATTTAAATTGTTATAAAATATAATCAATATGTTAATTTTTTCACATAAAAAAATCAAAATAAATCATCATATGTTACAATACACCTACCACCTTCTTTTTTCTTCTGTCTCATTCTCTCTCAAAAAGCTCACTTACAAACCACTATCACTAAAAAAAATGCTCTACGAACTATAATTTTACGAAAAATAATATTACGAAAAATAATTTTTGATCGTTAGTATTTCATGATAATTTAGCGAAAAATAATGTTTGATCGTTTTAAGAGCGAGTCAAAGTTCACATCGGTAATGCGCACAGTCAAAGTGTTATATCTATATTATGACAGAAAGAGTTCATCGGGTTGACTTTGCACAAGAACTTATGTGTGTGTTGTATTTTTATATAAAGACTTCTTTACGTTTTTGGTTGCGTGAGACAAAAGAAGAGAGAGAAAAGAATGAGAGGAGAAGTGTTAATAATGAAATGAATTGATATAAAATAAAATAAAAATATAGATGTTTTGATATTTTTAAAGATAAAAATTTTCAAATGAAAAAATATTGTATTTTTATGGGACAAAAAAAATATTGTAGTTTTTATGAGATGGAGAAAATAATAATTGATCCGCATTGATTAATCAATCATAAACCTCACATATTGTTGATAATTTCATTAGTTATTTTCTTCATACAAATGACATCATTAACACTCTTCAAACATTTTAACTAAACACTCCTTCTGTCTTGCAAGATTTATTACATTTTTGGCATTACTCCACACTTATTAATTCGAATAGTTTAGTTGTACAATAAAATTAAACGAGTAAAAATGCACACGAAGAGATACAAGTGCAAACTACACAGTACAAGTGTCATTCAAATTATATTCTTTGTGTCTTACATATTTTATAAAATTTATCTTTTATACATAAATATAGATTTTTTTTCTGTTTTAATTTTAATTATCAATCACACATTCATTTTTTTCTCAATTTTTTTAATTCTTAATCACACGTAACTTTCCAAAAACAAAAAGTTATAAAACAAATTAAGATTTTTATAAATAAAAAAACGATGTAAATTATGTGGGACGAACGAAGTACCAAAAATCTACACAAACTATAATTTGATATCCCGCAACGTGGGTAAAAAAATCATGCGTAGATAGAATTGTCGAATACTTCCTTCGTTTCATAATACATATAATAATTTTTTTTGAACTGTCCTAATTTATTTGTAATCTTTTCGTGTTTATCAATGTTCAATTTAAAAAAAATTATACCAATCATATTGCTATAATATCACTAATTTCTTTGACAATAACCCACTATCCCCTAAATTTTTAATCAAATTTTATAAAAATTCAACATACAAATAAATTTTTATACCTAATCAAATAATTACAGAGACGCGATTGCTATACTCCAAATATCCCGACACAGTTGAAGTGTTGAACAAAACCCAATCACAATTCAACAATTACTACAAAAACCCAAACAAACCTCAGCCGTCGATCTCAAGGCGGCTGAGTCCACAGCCGTCCGATCATCCCCCCGCGCCTTCTCTGTTCTTTCCTCGTGTCCACCACGCAACTCGCCCACACAGCTCTCCTCCAATGCCTGCTGAGTGCTGACTTCTTCTCCCTCATTTCCTCTATATAAACCCGACTCTCCTCTTTCTCACATCTCCAAACACTCTCAATTTCACACCCAATCGGCATCGTTTCATCCAATTGAATACGATTCAGTTATTTAATTTGATCAGATTTTGATTCAATTCATGGCAGCCGAGGTAGCACAGTACCAATCCGGCGGCGGCAGCGCCGGAGGTGGTGGCGGACATCCGGAATTCCCCGCCGTGGCGACGCGCGGCGGACAGTTTATCCAGTACAATATATTCGGGAACCTTTTCGAGGTTACGAATAAGTATCGGCCTCCTATCATGCCGATCGGTCGCGGCGCGTACGGCATCGTGTGGTAAGTTTTGGTGAATTTGATGATATTTGATGATCCGATGATTGAATTGAGGGAGTGAGAGATTGATTTGTGATTTGTTGTGTGTGATGTGGTTTAGTTCGGTGTTGAATGCGGAGACGGGGGAGATGGTGGCGATGAAGAAGATCGCGAACGCGTTCGATAATTATATGGATGCGAAGAGGACGCTTCGTGAGATCAAGCTGCTCAGACACTTTGATCACGAGAACGTAAGTCGATTCTTGTCCGGTATCTGCTGATCGATTGATGATGGATGGTGTGTTGCTATATGTGTGTGAAGTATAAGGTGATCAATGTTTGTGTCCTTTTCTTGCTTTTATTCACTAATAGGATAACAGTTTTTCTCTTTTTGGCAACTTATAAGATTGATTGTGGAATTTGGAAGGACTTGAATTCGTGGAAGTTGAAACAAAATCCAGAATAAAAAAGACTAAATTGACTGAAATTTTCCGGTTTTGGTTTGACTATTATCTTTGTGAAACACTGTTCCTAAAATGAAAGACTGAGTTAGCTCGTGAGAATTGAGGGTAATCGATTTGAAGTTGGTAATCGATTTGAAAGACTGAGTTATCTTTGTGAGAATTGAGAATTAATGGGTTGTACGCTGGTTTATAATATATGATCCTGATTTGGTGTACAGTGTTCTTATTGAGTCAAAAGTTTGTCCAAGTCCTTTGGAACTCGAGGCTTCCGTATCTTTCCTTGACATTAATTTGATTTCTGACCGCCGATCACATTTGTTAATACAGATCATAGGATTAAGAGATGTCGTGCCTCCACCTCTACGACGTGAATTCACCGATGTGTACATAGCTACTGAGCTAATGGATACTGATCTCCACCTTATAATTCGATCCAACCAGAGCTTGTCAGAGGAGCACTGTCAGGTACTTAGTTCATTAGCGTCATCACGGAATTCTGTCCCAGTGAACCTATTTGGTTTCGATAGTTAACTGAAGTTGTTTGTCATTGCCTGTATGCTTGCAGTATTTCCTCTACCAGCTACTTCGAGGGCTTAAATTCATTCACTCTGCGAATGTGATTCATAGAGATCTGAAGCCAAGCAACCTGTTGGTGAATGCCAACTGTGACCTGAAGATCTGTGATTTCGGCCTCGCTCGGCCTACTTTGGAGAACGAGCATATGACTGAGTATGTTGTGACCAGATGGTATAGGGCTCCTGAGCTCCTGTTGAACTCTTCTGATTACACTGCTGCTATAGATGTTTGGTCTGTTGGCTGCATCTTCATGGAGCTCATGAATAGAAAGCCCCTCTTCCCTGGCAGAGACCATGTCAACCAAATGCGGTTGCTGACCGAGGTAAGATAAAAGTATCTTGAACGACCATCTGAGTTGGATGCAAATGTGTAATTGGTCGAAGAACCACACGGGTGACAAGTCATCTAACGTGTTCCTCGTCTGATGTTAAGAAGCATCCGGTCTCCATTTCTTGGCCTTTCGAGCACAACCTATAGACCAATTGTACTAATTCTGCGTTGTGCTTCACCTCGAGTTATTGAAATGTGTGCAATGACTTCCCTTGCAGCTTCTCGGGACACCAACAGAATCTGATTTGGGATTTCTTCAGAACGAAGATGCAAGAAGATTTCTTCGGCAACTTCCACCAATGCCTCGGCAGCCACTGGCAGCCGTCTTTCCACATGTTCATCCACTAGGGATCGACCTTATCGAGAAAATGCTGACATTTGATCCTACAAAAAGAATAACCGGTGAGTGTATTTTCCCTAAATGTCAAGTTTGCTCTACTTCATTCTCGAGCATTAGTAGGAAGCATGTATTCGGCTTGTCTCCTTTTGGTTGTTCCGGCAACTTATCATGATTTTTTCCACATGTCCAGTGGAAGACGCACTCGCACATCCTTATCTTGCGAGATTGCATGATGTAGCCGACGAACCTGTGTGTTCAGTGCCGTTTTCCTTTGAGTTTGAGCAACAAGCGCTAGGGGAAGAAGACATGAAGGAAATGATTTATCAGGAGGCCTTGAGCCTGAATCCTGAGTATGCTTAACTCAGAGACCTCAAAAGCTTGGCACCTCATTGATCACCGAATCATTCTCTTTCTCTAGAATCAATGGATCACTAAGTTATCAGAACTTGACGATTGCTCAAGATAATCTTGCTGAAAGAGAGGTCATGGCCGAGAGTTTCCATCACAGGTAATGTTTTCTCTCAGACTGTTGTATCAAATAAGTACCACGAATGTATAGCATACCTTGATAGAACTGTTCTGATTGCTTTGTTCAATTGTAATAATACTATTATGCATTTTGAGTAATGTAAACCACAGTTTCATCTTGTGACTTACATATCTGTCTCAAATTTTATAAGATAGGTTACGAATGCCAAAGGCGATTAACAGATAATTACTACTACATGAGAACAAATTCTACAGTTTGGCTCGTTATAACATGACCGATCATCTTATCCATACCATCTTTGGCTTTTAGCCTTTCAGGGATGACAACTTCTATAAATCGCAACGGAGTTAACCAGCTCGTAACTCGAAATACAAATGCTATGAACCATCCGAACTATACGCAGTCTCTTGAAGTTCTAATTTGCTCTCTCTATATCTATTCCTCCTCATGAAAGCGACGACCTTTTAGCCGAATGGTACCTTTTGGATCTCTAGGCCCCTGTATTTCTTCTCTTGTTTTAATTTTTGTTTACCTGATCACCAGGTAACATCGCAAAAGCGACTTCTAGCTTTCCCAATGCTGGGAATTGTGTGACCACAGTATCAAGCATTGGTATCCTAGTGATGCTCAAGGGATCTTCTAGTAGCATAAAGCCACAAACATAATATCCAAAGCTTATACTCTATGCATTACACAAAAACAGCAAAACTAACAAAAAATGAAAGCGATATTTGAGAATGCAACATACTGCAAAAAACAGATTTAACAACTTAAAACGATGACAAAGCTTCATAATTTTCATAACCAAAGCTTTAACATAGTACCAAAAGATCGAAGATCCTACACAGCCTACATAACATCAAAGCATGCTAAAAGGTAAAAGCTTTGGATATCTTAATCTCAAAGGCGAAGAAGCAAAAAGGTCCTTCGTCTAAGAGGCTCATCTTCTCTAACTTCAAAATATGGCTCCAGGAGTACCTTTGGCAGCATTTTCTTCGACCAAGTTAACATTCTAGTTGTAGACGATATTGTGCTCTTCCCACAGAACACAAGTACATGCCGCCTTCTTGTCCTTCCATTCCACTCCACAGGTGTAGCAAAACTCATTTCCACACATTAAGCGATTACAACAAAAGAAAAGGAAATCATCAAGCTGTATTACTATATGTTTGTTAAGCGATCTCAAACTAAAGGGATATCACGCTGCCTACAGCGTAATATTGTCACAGGCAGAACATAATATTTCTAGCGCCAAGTGCTTCCAATACATCACAAAATATACTAGACTTATCACTATCTTGAGCAAATTAGTTATGAGGCACAACCTACAAATGCTATAATAAAATTAAACAATCTTTTAATGAAAGTAAGCAACCTCATTGTCACGGACGGACTAATTCATAAGGTTCGCCCCAAAGAATTGTCTAGAATTCTTCACAATTCTTTAGACAATTCTATACGTTTTCAGAGTTTTCTTGAGAACTCTAGGGTTCTCCGGAATTCTCTAGAATTCCCTAGAATTGAGTAGAGTTTTCTAGGGAAC